>CAUYQU010007180.1:0-45546 GCA_963574635.1 Cheracebus regulus | reverse complement strand
CCTGCCCCCCATCTCAGCGCCCGGACCCCCCCCACACGCCCTCGCCTCAGCGCTGGACCCCCCCCAATCCCCCTCGCCTCAGCGCTGGACCCCCCACACGCCCCCCATCTCAGCACCCGGACCCCCCACACGCCCCCCATCTCAGCGCCGGACCCCCAGGCCCTGCCAGTGCCCTCAACACGAGCTGACCTGTGCCACTGTGTCCTCATCTTGAGGACAAGCCTCGCCCCTCTCGTACGTCCCAGCGCGCCCCGATCCGGCCACAGCTGTGTCCTCCTGAGACGCATTCGCCTCCACCGGTTCTAGGCCAGGAAGCCCGGGGCGTTTTAGGGACGCCGCAGCCCATTACGATTCACCTCGTGTTTATTCCACTGCAACGACGACGCCGTGGACAAGATAAACGGTGGTTTCTTCTACAGAACAGGGAAGATGACTCATTTCCATGAATTCCAAGGCACGCGCAGCCCTGACGTTGTCTATTAAATGGGTCGGGACAGCGGATGCCCTACTGGCCACTCCTGAAACTTCTTTGGGAGCTTCAGATTAAAGAACCAGATTTCACTGCGTTTAGAGGAAGTACATGTAACCGTTTTTATTAGATCCAAGTTCTTTAAAAACTAGATGACAGGTTACATAACTAAGGATTTAGTAATTCATCCTTTAACTTAACCCTTTAAGGTAGCTGTGAATTCACCCGCAGGTGTAAGACACTATGTTCATCCTTTAACTTAACCCTTTAAGGTAGCTGTGAATTCACCTGCAGGTGTAAGACACTATGTTCATCCTTTAACTTAATCCTTTAAGGTAGCTGTGAATTCACCTGCAGGTGTAAGACACTATGTTCATCCTTTAACTTAATCCTTTAAGGTAGCTGTGAATTCACCCGCAGGTGTAAGACACTATCAGAGCTCCCCGCTCACCTTCACCTCCTCCCCCAGCCCAGGCTGATGTCCTGCAACACCACGTCACCTCAGCACACCCACCGCCGAGAGGCCGCCAGCCGTGCCCTTCATCTGTCCCCACCACCCTGGCGGCCACCCCTCTGCTCTCCCTGTCCTCCAATTCTGTTGCAGGAATGTTAGGTAAGCGGAGTCGTGCAGCCGTACAGCCTTTTCTGATGAACGCTTTTCCCCACTCAGCATGATTCTCTGGACATTCATCCATGTCATGGTGTCATATTCACACCTTAGCATGGGGGTAGAATTTCACCTCGGACACAGCACACTTTGGCCTTTCAGCCATTGAAGGACAAGCTGCCGTGATCTCTTGAGCACAGCTTTTGTGTGGACGTAAGGCTTCCTGTCCCTGGGATGTGTGAGGGCTGGGCCGCAGAGTAGTTGCAGGTTCAGTGGTTGAGGCCACCACCTGCTGCCCTCCAGGGTGTCTGTGTCAGGTTCGCAGCAGCCAGCGGCCCCTCCCCGGCCCAGGCCTTCCCTTTGTCACTGTCTGTTACCCGAGCCTTCGGGATAGGGGCACGGTGGCTTCAGTTTGCAGTTTTCTGATGACTCATGCCCTGGAGCATTCTCATGTCCTGATCTGCCATCTGTACGTCCTCTCTGTGAAATGCCTTTGAGGTCTCTGCTCATTTTCTAATTGCACTGTTGGCTTTCCTTTCCTGCTGCAGTTTGAGTGTTCTCTGAGTGTTGGAGGCGCTGCTCTGGTGTTAGATTTGTGTGGATTGCTCCTTCATCTTCTTGGCAAGGTCTTTCACAGAGCAAGTTTTACATTTTTGCAAAGTCCAATTTGTAATTACTTTCCTTTGTGTGTTTGGTGTCAAGAGTAAGACCTCCTTGCCCTGGTAGACCCTGAGGACGTTCTCCTGTATTTTTTCCTGATGTGCAGTCCAGGGTCCACTTTGAGCTAATTTTATAAGAGGTGTGAGACTCGGGTCAGGGTTCACGTGCCTCCCACTGTTTGTGGACAGAGACCTCCTCTCCTGAGCTGCACGTGTTTCCTTCATCAAACAGCAGTGCGGCGACTTCGTGTGGTTTATTTCTGGGTCTCTGTTCTTCTTGATCCAGTGTCTGCCCCTCCACAAGTGTCACCCTGTCTTTACCGTCACTGTAAAATAAATCTCGAAATTGGATACAGCATCCCCTCCCACTTTATTCTTTCCAAAATTGTTTTTCCTAATTTCGTTCCTTTGCCTTTCCATCAAATTTTAGAATAATTTTGTCTATATTTAAAAAATTGTTGGGTTTTCAGATGGAGTTTTGCTCTGTTGCCGAGGCTGGAGTGCACTGCCACAATCTTGGCTCACGGCAACCTCTGCGTCCCCGGTTCAAGCAGTTCTCATGCCTCAGCCTTCCAGGCGGCTATGATTACAGACATGTGCCGCCATGCCCAGCTAATGTTTGTACTTTTAATACAGATGGGGTTTTGCCATGTTGGCCAGGCTGGTCTTGACTCCTCAGGTGATCTGCCCACCTCAGCCTCCCAAAGTCCTGGGACAGCAGGTGTAAGCCACCATGCCCAGCTAATTATTGGGGTTCTAATAAGAATGTTGTTAAACTTGTATATCAATTTCAGGAGAACAGGTATCTTTACTATGTTATGTCTTCCACTCCAGTGACAAGCTGCCTCTATTTGTTTAGATTTTGGTTTCTGTCATCAGTGTTGTCTAGTTTTTAGCACACAAGTCCTGGAAAGGATGTGTTACGTTCACACACATTTCTTTTTAGTAATTATAAATGGTATTGCATTCTTAACTTTAGCATCAATGTGTGCCATCCTAGCATACAGAAATGCAATGGACGCTTGTGTGTTCATCTTGGAATGAACCTCACTTGGCCATGGGACGATAATTATATCTTGCATTGCTGACTTCTATTTTCTAATATTATGTTAATAATTTCTGTGGCTGTATTTATGGGGGTTATTGGTTCATGGTTTTCTTTTTGGGTACTGTCTTTTTGCCTGATTTTTGTATCAGGGTAATACCAGCTTCGTAAAACCAATCAGGAAGCATTCCTTCTTCAGTTTTCTGAGCGATTTTGTAGAATTGGTGTTAATTCTTGCTTAGAATTCTTGAATGAAACCATCTGAGCCTGGAGCTATCTTTTGAGGACTTCTTTTTTTTTTAAGAGACCCTCAAAGCTACTGCAAATCAATTGAGGACTTTTTAAATTACAAGTCTAATGTCCTTAATAGATAAAGGGATAGTTGAATTATTTCATATTGGGTGAGTTGTGGAAGTTGGTGTATTTTGAAGAATTGGCCCATTTCATCTAAGTTGTCAAGTTGATGTGTGTAAAGTTGGTCGTGGTTCTCTCAATGTCTTTGGATGTCTGTGGGGTCTGTAGCGATGCCCCGTGTCACTCCTGATGCTGGTCAGTGCCTTCTTTCTTGGTTTTGTTGTCCGCCTGGCCAGAGCTTTGTGGGCTTTGTTGCCTCCCTGCAGATCTTTGAGGGGAGTCGTCTAGGCTCCCACACCCTTTGCTGATGTAAGATTGGTGCAAGTAAAGCTGTGGCCACAGCTCTCTCTGCCTGAACGCTTTCTCTCTCCAGGCTCTGCCTTCTGGTCCTGGCTGGTGTGAGCAGGCTTCCCTTGGGCCTGTTAGTGTCTGCACCTCTGTTGTTGCAGGTTCCTGGCTTCTTCAGCTCAAAGTGCGCCATACAACAGAGAAAACCCCATTTTTTTCATGGCTGTGACCTCCTGGTGACCGTGCTGAGCAGAAGGCTCTAGCCTTCAGGAAGTTCAGGTCCAGAACGGCTTCCGGCAGCCACAGACTGGCTCACTCAGCGTCACTGCTCAGCTCTGGGGTCCCGGTCAGTCTGCTTTCTTCTCATCTTTCAATCTTTCTAGTTCCCTTTCTATATGCTGTATGGGTTTTAATTGAACTTAATATAAGGAATAGGGAAAAGTACATCTCCCTCATCTTCCCATGAGTGGAAATTCTAGTAATTCATTTTTGAGGAAAGAAAGTTGAGCTGAAAGTATCCGTCACTTTGAAGAACCCACTTGGAGGATCCTTCCCATAAAGGATCACAAATGAACACTGTCTTTCAGGATGTGCACATATTTTATTTTTGGCTTTCTGTGTGTTATAATCTTTATCTGAGATTAAATCCTTCCTGGATGACAACTTTACAAACGTCCCTGAATGTTCTTCTACATTCTGTAAGATTTCAGTTTGAACCCATGAGTTCAAGAATGTCTTCATTGTATATTCTGGTTTGGAAGTGAAGGCAGCAGTTTGTATCTGTACAGAGGTGATCATGGCAGTGCCATCAGACCCGAGGTCACAGTGGGGCTACCTCTGAGCTCCCTTCTGTACCCAGCACATGACTTGAGTCATAACAGACGCCAGACAGATGTTGACTGAATTAAATTCACAAATGCTGCTTCCTCACATCTGACGTTTGCCTCGAACCTCTCAATCCCTCTGCAAGGTTGGCAGTTTGCATGATTATTATTTCCTCTTTAAAGAAGAGGAGATGGACAGTGAGGGGCTGAGGCTACGTGTCCAATGTCAGAATACAGGTTCAGTGGCTGAATTAGGACCAACCTTATCTGTTTTGACTTGAAGGGGTCCAGAACTTGCCACGCCAAAATATGCAACATTTGCATATTGATTAGTTTGAGCTGAAAGAAAATGAAAACCTGGCATAGTGGCTCATGTCAATAATCCCAGAACTTGGGGAGGCTGAGGCCAGAGGATTTCTTGAGCCCAGGAGTTTGAGACCAGCCTGGGCAACATAGGGAATCTCCTGGTTTTAGAAAAAACTGAACAATAAAAAAAACAGAGCTGGGTGTGGTGGCATGTGCTTGTGGTCCCAGCTACTTAGGAGGCTGAGATGGGAGGCTCACTTGATCCTGGGAAGTGGAGGCTTCAGTGAAAAAAATATAAAAATTGAGAGCCAATACAAGAATGCTCTTTGCCTCTTCAACTGCCTAAATTAATGTACAAGTTTTCTCTTTTGTAAAGGAACCGACAGTGATAATGGAAAGGCTTGTTTGTAAAGATCTTGTGCCAGGAGGGGAGTTACTCTAGACAGCCTCTACCCCAGAGCACTAGAGAAACTCTTTTTTTTTTTTTTTGAGATAGGGTCTTGCTCTGTCCCCCAGGCTAGAGTGCGATGGCACCATCATGGCTCACTGCAGCCTCGACCTCCAGGCTCAAGTGATTCTCCTCTCTCAGCCTCCTGAGCAGCTGGGACCACAGGTGTGAACCACCATGCTCAGCTAATTTTTAAGACTTTTTTGTAGAGACGGAGCCTCACTGTGTTGCCCAGGCTGGTCTTGAACTCCTGGGCTCAAGCAATCCTTCTGTCTTGGCCTCCCAAAATGTTGGGATTACAGGTATGAGCCACTGAGCCTGGCCCAGAGAGACTGTTACCTGCACAACTAGGCAACTTTATTCACCAGACAGCTTCTTCCTGCATCCTCCCCAAATTTGCCTCCACCACCCCCAAGAAGCCCCAAGCCTCTCTTCCTTCTGTGGCTCAGGGTGCTGCATAGCCCCCAACAGCTGGCCCTCCCCAACCTCGATGGCCCCAGAATGTCTACCTATGGACTGTGCCCTCTCCTGTCCCCACCATTGCCCACTACACCTAACACAGTCTGTGGCTGCCTGAAGCCATTCTGGGCTTGAACCTCCTGAAGACCAGAGCCTTCTGCTCAGCATGATCACCAGGAGGTCACAGCCATGAAAATTCCCATGTTTGGAAGCATGGAGTAGCATCTGCTCTCTGCCCTGAGGTCACGCCTTCTGAAGGAGCTAAAACCAAAGGACACAATGAACCCCAAAGCAAAAAATGAAAGACAGTTCTGCCTGACACCCCTCACCACCCAGCCAAAACAATGAAACAACACCAACCATGTAACCCTCCCAAAATTCTGGCTCCTTGGCAAAAAGAAAATGCGTGGAACACTGCTCTATGCAGAATAGAGAATCAGCAAAATTACAGATGGATCAGCAGGTGGGGAGGATGCTGGCTTCACTCTCCATCCCTGACACACGCACTCCAGTATGGAGTGGAATTTAAGAGTCAAGTGCACTCTCATCTCTGATTTCCCGCGGGGTCTCATTCTGCCACGGTGGAGTTTAAACAATTGCAACGTGCTTTCTCATGCCCTCGTCTTAATGTACACCAGTACTTGTACATAACTTCTGCTGCCTTCAGCTAGCTAGAGACACACATGAAATTGTCCAACATTCGTTCTTATTTTAGTGTCATTCCCTTGGGGACTGTGCCTTGGTCTGTGTAATAACAGAAAATGTGGTCCCTAGATTTTCTGAAACAATAACTATTTCAAAATTCTATTTTCCCTGAAGTGCAGTTATACTTGTGAGATCGTGTGTCTTACTTAAACAAAACAATATGAAACATTTTTTTAATCATTAAAGAATCATACTTTCATTGCATAAAAATAAGAAAATTCAGTAAAGTATAAAGAAGAAACCAAAGTATTCACAATCCATTATTACAGGTAGCCATTAACGTTTTGGTGTATTTTCCCAATATTTCTACATGTAATCGAGATCATGTTTTATGTGTGCAATAATTTGGAATATGATATTTTAAAATAGACTTGAGAAGTTTAGAGAATTGAGCAGAACGTACAGTGCTCCCTCATACCTCCTCTCTCGTTTTCCCCGTTACTTATGTCTTGTATTAGAGCAGTGCACTTGCCACAATTCATGAACCAATACTGGTATAGTATTATTAACGAAAGTCAGTCATTTAGAAGGATTAGAACCCACTGTGGGGGCTGTAAATTTTGTGGGTTTCGATAACTGTATCATCGCCTAACCTGGTATCACAGTATCACAGCACGTCACTGCCCTGAAAGCCGTCTGTGCTCCGTGGCTTCGTCCTCCCCACTGGCCCTGGGAACCGCTGAGCTTTTTCCTGTCTCCATAGTTCTGCCATTTCTAGAATGTCCTGTAACTGGAATCACACAGCATGAAGGCTTTTCAGACTGCCTTCTCTCAGTAATCTGCATTTAAGTTCTTTCATCTCTTTTCATGGCTTGAAAGCTCTTTTCTTTTTAGCCCGGAATCATATTCCATTGTCTTGAGTGAATGTTAAACTTCTTCACCTGCCCTTACAGGTATGAAAATGAATGGATGAGGGAAAGTCTCAGGGGAGGGACTAAATAGAAAACCTAAAACTGATTCTGATGACTGATTGATTGGCAGAAGCCCTGGCATCATCTCTGGTGCCCCCACTGATACCCTACAAGCACCCTCGCCATCTTCCAAGCAGGGACTTCCCCTGCCAGGAGGGGCCATGCTGTGTCCCCCTGGGGCTCTTGGGAGGACGATGGCAACCCCTCAGAGTGAACAGCTCGATTGCTCCAGTAAAGCTGCATTTATCAATAATGGCGTCCTGAGCTGGTGGGAGTCAGGCAGGGTCTGTCTGGTGAGTTCCTGGCGAGAGAGCTGCACGATGTCCTAGGCCTGTGAGTCACTGAGTAGCTGGAAGGGGCTCCGGGGACCTTGTGAAATGTGTCTTTTTAAATGTACCTATGATTTGATATGTGATGGGGTGTAATAAATATTTAGTGGCACATTTTTCTAAAGATGGCAAGGAAGGAGGTCGGCCCCTGTCAACACAACTTGTCTGATTTACTGAACTTCCTGGATGGTTTCTGTTTATGTAGAACCGGCATCTGTTTGAAAATTGCTTGAAAAATAATGCAAAATCTTTCTCCAAAAATTACACAATTACCAGAACACCGTAACTTACTCTTTCTTCCCAGTAAAATAAATGCTAAGCATGGCTTTCACTCCCTAAAATAAAGTACCTTGCAATTAAGTATATATTCAACTATTACAATTAGATTTTCATGTTAATGAAGAGCCCAGTGGAGTGGAGATAACTGTTGTGAAAACCAATTCCATTTATTTTATCTTCAAGTGAATTTTTAAAAGGAAGCTAATATGCTGACTTACCGTGGAACAATGTGACATTATACGCCACACTCAAGCCCTGGGTATTAGTTTTTCTAACTTTAGACTGCCCTAAATTGAAAAGCCACAGCCATTCTCTCTTCTGATTTAGAGCTGTCTCTAAGTTTACCTTTCGTACTTGTAAAGAC
This sequence comes from Cheracebus regulus, assembly GCA_963574635.1. Classification (NCBI taxonomy): domain Eukaryota; kingdom Metazoa; phylum Chordata; class Mammalia; order Primates; family Pitheciidae; genus Cheracebus; species Cheracebus regulus. The sequence continues at coordinate 37,499 of CAUYQU010007180.1, read as the reverse complement.
GGAGTATCATCTCATCGCAACATCCTACCAAGGTTCCAGAAGGCATCGTGGTTTGGCTCAGAAAGACATGGGGAAATGAGTCTTATTTCGAGAGATTGAGAAAGTGTGCCAAAGTGAGCTTTGAGAACATAGATGTCTTATGGGTCACATCAACCTTGAAGACAAATGATATTTTTTGCTTGCTTCTTTTCTGTGTGCCAAGCTCAACTATGTTTCAACTGCTTTTTATTTTATCAGAATTTCTTTTTATGTGACTCAGACCTAAGAGTGACTATCTGGAGACTAGAGCAAATCACATCAGGAATTACCACACATCCTTTACTCTACGATGCAGTTTGCCACCAGAATTATGCTTCCAAAATGGTCACAGATAATTAATGAGGAGGGCCCAAGCACAAAACGACCTGTGGGGAGAATCTCAGATTTTCTGTCAAACCGTCTTCCCGGGACCCACCGTTTTCAGCATAGAGTACCCTGGAGCACGCACGGCAGCAAGGCATATCCCTGCCCTGGCTGGCACAGACACACCGGAGTTCGTGAGGTCTGACTGAGGAGAAGGACCCTAGCTAAAACCTAGTATCAAGATTTCAGGCTAGATTGCATCTTCCACTAAGGTTTTAAAATATAAGATTTTTTTTAGAGGATCAAAAAAGGGTAATATTGCAAACATTAAAAAATTATATAAATACTATTGTATATGGACAACATAGGATGCTATGTGCTCACCAAAAATTTCATTATAGAAAATCATGCCAGGCGCGGTGGCTCATGCCTGTGATCCCAGTGCTTCGGGAAGCTGAGGCGGAGGGGATCAGTTGAGTGTAGGAGTTTTGACACCAGCTGGGCAACATAGGGAGACCGTGTCTCTACAAAAATACAAAAATTAGCTGGGCGTGGTGGCACACACCTGTAGTCCCAGCGACTCAGGAGGCTGAGGAAGGAGGATTGTTTGAAGGAGGTCAAGACTGCAGTGAGCTTTGTTCACAGAACTGCACTCCAGCCTGATGTCAGACGAGACGCTATTTCCAAACAAATTTAAAAAAGGATGAATTGCATTCGCCACAAGCCATCGTGGTGAGTGAGGGTTTTGGGTACCATGGAGCCCAACGGCTGGTTTTGAATGCACCAGAGTGCCAAAGGAAGGAAATGGCGTGCTGAGGATTTTAAATTCCTGGGTCAATTCTTGGCCAGAGGCTCCCGTGACTGTCGTTAAAGAACATCTTCCTTCCCACGTGAAACGGATCCATCTTGAGTGGAGCTAGCACACGCTATCTTTCTCTACCTCCATCTCGATACTCTGCAGCACAAATGCATTTCCTCACAAAATAAAAGACATAGGTTTTCTTTATTTCTCCTTTAACTCAATTTCTTTTGATTCAAAGAGGAAGAGCAAATACTGGCACTGATGCAGCATGCGTGGCAGAGCCGGCTTTGGTCTTCTCCAAGCTCCACGTCCTAACGAAGGGCTCAAACACAGTGACAATGTAGAGTCACAGAGCAACTCGCTGCAATGCCTGCTTTGAAGGTGTCAGGCGGGTCCTGAGGGTATGAGGTGCCTGGGCATGAATCAAGTGTCTGACACAGTAACTAGCAGGCCTTGAAAGGCTTCAACATTTGAAAATGTCCAGGGCCTCATTTCTATGAGTGAAGAAAATCTTTGCAAATGTGTTGTATTTTTTATTGATGTTAACTTAGCTAAGCAGAAAGATTTATTTTCATTTGACTTCCAATTTTCATTTAAAATGACATGCCAGAGAATAAAATCTGGAGACCAATACAGTATTTGTGCATATGCATGCATAATATACATACAATATGCAAAATAAAATTATTAAAGAATGAATTACAAACTCATTGTGTGGATAAAATGCATTTGAAGTGGAAAATATTCCAACATGAAAGAGAATTTTCATTAGGTGGAGTTCAGAAATTATGACAAAGGTGCATCTTAAATGTACTACTCTTCTTATGAGAGAACATTTGTTTAAATTATAAGAATGCCTAACGGGTTGAATTTCATATATGTAGACAGATCCAAATTTTTTCAAATGAAAATTCAATATTTATGAGACTTAATCTAGAAAATATATTAGATAAGGAAAATGTATGGAAAGTTATATAGTAAATTATAAAATCCTAGTCAAAACTGATAAATAAAACACATAAAATATTTGGTCAATAAGCTCTCCAAGGCCCCTGTACGACTTAATTTCTTCCTGCCTTTGTTGCATTATCTGTGAAAGAGCTTCAAAAGTTGCATAAAGTCTCAAATTGGTTTGAAAAATTTAAGAGCTGTATTAAGTTGATTTATTGGGCATTCTTTCTTTTAGCAAATACGTATCAAGTGCTTCACTGCAAACACAGATGGTGGTTATAAAGATGCCTCTCGCATGTAATTTTCCCCATGACCAAATTCACTTATTCACTCTCTTGCTGAGAAGAGAAGACTCCCCAGGGCTGGACGCTCCGTCAAGCTTCCTCTCAAAGCCTCCTGGCTCACGACCAGCAATGAAAGGCCAGTGCCCTGAAGCTCCGGACCACAGGCCGAGCGCCGTACCTGTTTCTCCTGTAACTCCCAGGAACTCAGAGCGGTCATCGTTCCCTGGATAAGGGAAAGCAGGACCAGGGGCCATTTCTTTCCCAAGGTCTCGGCAGGTGCCCAGAAGCGTCAGCCCTGGAATGTCCCCCAGCTGCCCGCGCCGCGGAGGGAGATCTCCCAGGCCCTGGCGGGCTCCTGGGCGGCTCTGGTCTGGTTTGTCCCCACCTCCAGGGCAGAGGGCCTGACTCCCAGGTGACAGGCAGGTGGTGATGGCGGGGGCAGGTGCAGCTGCAGCAAAGGCCGCCTCCCTTTGGAATCTGCCCAGAGACACAAGCAGGATTCCCCATGAGGCGCTGGCACTGTGGACAGCCTTGAAAAATCAACCCTGGAAACCTTTCAGGGAGACTCGGTCAATGTCTGAGAATTCCTGCATTTCTGCACATGAATCACCTGTAAACCACAAGCTGTTTGCTCTGGAAAGCCCATAGGCCACACCTCACATTCCTCTGTGATGATCTGACGCCTCCTCTGTCAGCCTCTGAAGTCCTGGCTATCGCCTCTGTCCTACAAACAGCTTCCCAACCATCGACGGTGGAGTCTGAGAAACCTTAAGTCAGACCCTTGGAAAACTCTCTTGCTTTGAGACTTGGGACCGACCTTTTGGAAATGCAAAAGGAACACCAACAAACGAGTCCATTAAGCCAACACCACTGAGTACGGTTTCATGCTTTTACAGATATTAAACCCCTCGCAGTTCTGGAATTGTGCTAACATTTGCACTTGTGGTTCACCTGACTCCAAATGTTATAACCCCCTTGGCATCTGTCTACACAGGCACTGCCCACGCAACGCAGTATTTATTATTACAGATTCGTCAGGTTATTGGTGGGACCATGTCAGGATTACTACTGGTCCTGTGAGTGTGTCTATGACCTCTTCCAAATTCTAAGCTCTTCATGGGTAAAGACTAGGATTTATTTTCCTCTAGTGTCTCATATAGGACCAAATAATAAGTATGAAGGAGTGCTAAGTCAGTGTTTTTCCATTCATTTCATTTCACCCATGATTCAGCCTACAATTGTTGGTGTCCGGCTGTGCCTGACACAATGGTAGGTGTGGACATTGGTTGATCTGAAAAAGCACCCTTCATGACAGGTGAAGTTGGACGGGAACAACCCACCCAGCCGATTAGGCTCCTCAGCTGCTGACATCAAGGAGCTGCTGTCTGAGGATTGCACATATCAGGGCAGGGACAGTGCGTGACGCAGCCGCGGGCTCACCTCAGCCAGGCAGGACTCGGGCACTGCTGCATTCAAGCCACCTTGGAGCAGACCTGGCGACGCTCACAGCAGCCCCGTGCCCGTCGGCCATGGAAGATCTCGGCTCTTGCCCACCTTGCAGAGCTCGCTGGATCTGAGTCTTGGGTTCCTGGGCCATTGCTGAAAAAGTTATTCATCACAGCCGGGCACAGTAGCTCACGCCTGTAATCCCAGCACTTTGGGAGGCTGAGGCGGGTGGATCACAAGGCTGAGAAATTGAGACCATCCCGGCCAACATGGTGAGACCCCAGCTCTACTAAAAATACAAAACTTAGCTGGGCGTGGTGGCGGGCGCCTGTAATCGCAGCTGCTTGGGAGGCTGAGGCAGGAGAATCACTTGAACCCGGGAGGTGGAGGTTGCAGTGAGCCGGGATCACACCACGGCACTCCAGCCTGGTGATGGAACGAGACTCTGTTTCCAAAAAAAAAGGTTGCTTTTCATACAAACAAGGTCGGAAGCAGGTGTTCCTCTTGACCTGGAGTTGCCCAAGTCAAGGCGGCCTGTCTCTCTTTCCTCCTCTCATTTTCTCAGTCTTAGGCCTGCTTAGGACTCCTGGAAAATCGGGTTAAGGGAGATCAGTTGCATTCATCGTTTTAACACCGTGTTTCTGGATCCACAGATGTGTGCCCAGTGCTGGGATCAAGACATAAGATCAGTCCTCCTAGGCCCTCCTTTCCTCAGCCAGAAACACGAGGCCAATGCTAAAAGCAATGGGCACAGGGGTGTCCGGGGTGGCTGACGTCTCTGAAGCCTGGGCGCACTGTGGCTGAGGACAGCGATTTGGCAAATGCTGTGAACTGTCCCTGACTGGCCGGGGAGGCGTGTTGGACCCTTCGCCACTGGAATCAACTTAATGTACGGTCGTGGAAAGGCCGTCGGTCTGGTCTCAACATGAAAGACGGCAGCCTTACGGCTGGGAGGTTTACTCCAGTGGGAACTGAGCGGAATGACAGAGAAAACTCCCCTTGCTGTGAGCTCTGTGGTAAAAGCTTTTGGAGAACAGAAAATGGCATCTCGTTTTCTGATAGAACATCTCGCTGCAAATGTACAACCTGTTTCTGTCAAATTCTCTTTTCCTCTTTAATGGAGATGCTGTGGCCTCACGCAGTACAGAGAACCCAGGGAAATTATCACAATTAATTACCAAGTTACAGTTTTCCAGAAGACACCGATTGCTGTTTTCTTGAAAGTGTGGGTGTTTGGGAAATGCGGGAGAAGACACACACACAGTCAGCCCGTCGGGACGCCCTGCGCCTTTAAGTCACACCATGCCCAGCAATGTGCAGGAGCAGAAAGTCCAGGAAAAACACTGTATTTCTGGTATTTTTTCCCCTGTACTGCTAAGTTATTCGTAAGTTATAGATATTAAACTCAAGGGTACACATTAAAGCAATTTCATGACCTGAAAACCATAGTCGCACAGCTCACCCTGTTTCTGCGTCCAAGTGGTGTCGGGGGCACAGATCTTTGTAACGCTGAATTTTCACGTGGGCTGCGGGACACGCGTGGGGCGAGACGGAGGGCGTCCAGGGGCTGCTGCTGAGGGCAGGTTCTGTCGCTGGGTGTGGGCAGCCGCCGTGCCCTGAGGGGCTCCGGCCAGGTGGGTGAGGCTGACAGAGCCACACAGCCCCAGGACAGACACCCTCTCCTGGCTCAGTGGACGACACCGCTCCCAGGAATTTGGAACTGATATCTGGGGGCCACGACACACTCATCTGGGACCTGGAGCTGGAAAGCAGATAAAGCCAGGGCTGGAGAGAGAGGGAGAGAGAATAAGAGTGAGGGGAGAGAGGAAGGCAGAGACAGAGACACAGAGAGAGAGACAGAGAGACAGAGAGAGAGACAGAGAGAGAGGGACAGAGAGAGGGAGAGAGAATAAGAGTGAGGGGAGAGAGGAAGGCAGAGACAGACACACAGAGAGAGACACAGAGAGAGAGGGACAGAGAGAGGGAGAGAGAATAAGAGTGAGGGGAGAGAGGAAGGCAGAGACAGAGACACAGAGAGAGAGAGAGAGAGAGACAGAGAGAGAGACAGAGAGAGAGGGACAGAGAGAGGGAGAGAGAATAAGAGTGAGGGAAGAGAGGAAGGCAGAGACAGAGACACAGAGAGAGAGAGAGACAGAGAGACAGAGAGAGAGACAGAGACAGACAGAGAGAGAGGGACAGAGAGAGGGAGAGAGAATAAGAGTGAGGGGAGAAAGGAAAGCAGAGACAGAGACACAGAGACAGAGAGAGAGAGAAAGGAAGACAGAGGCAGAGGGAGAAGGGAGGGAGAGAGGGAGGGAGAGATAAATAGGGAGAGGGAGAGAGAGAGAGAGAAGGACGTAGGCAGAGGGAGACACAGACAGAGAGAAAGGAGAGGGAGGGACAGAGCAGGGGTAGAGAGAGTCAGAAGGAGAGGAAGACAGGGAGGGAGACAGAGGCAGACACAGAGGGGTAGGGAGACAGAGACAGCCAGAGAGAGAGAGATGGAGAGAGACAGAGAGAGTCAGAGATAGAGACAGAGGAAGACAGGGACGGAGACAGAGGAAGACAGAGGGGGAGGGAGAGAGAGACAGCCAGAGACAGAGATGGAGACATTGACCATATCAGCAAGGAAATACCCAAAATGAAGAGAAACCATTCAGGGCCAGTGGAAGAATTCCGGTTCTAGTTCGATTCTGTCCCAGCCGACCATGGCTGTGTGACACTTCATACGATTCTGGTTTGCAGGCTAGGAAACTGAGAGTGCAAGGAGGCAGGAGCTCACTCGGGCACAGGCGGTGAGGACCACACGATTCCAAGTGGACTGATGCCTTCACGAAGGGCTTCCACAAAAAGTGGGAAGAGCCCTAAATGCTGGGGGGTATTTCCTAAACTGGGACGATCCTGGCGGCTCAGGGCAGCTCACAGGATGCGTCCTCAGAGGGCTTTTCCCACCAGGCCCAGAGCATCCCCGCTGCTCATGGCTCCACGAGAGCCTCACTGCTCTCAGCACTGATCTCTCCCTGTCGTCTACTACCTGTGTGTTCATCCCTTTCCTCCTCATCTGACCCCTGCTGGGGAGTGCTGAGTGCTAGGTGCTTGGTCCATCCTCACTGCCCTCTGAGGGCTCAGTCCATCCTCACTAACCTCTGAGTGCTCAGTGCTCAGCGCTCAGTTCATCCTCACTGCCCTCTGAGTGCTCAGTGCTCGGTGCTTGGTCCATCCTCACTGCCCTCTGAGTGCTCAGTCCATCCTCACTGCCCTTTGAGTGCTTAGTCCAGCTTCACTGCCCTCTGAGTGCTCAGTGCTCAGTGCTCAGTTCATCCTCACTGCCCTCTGAGTGCTCAGTGCTCGGCACTCGGTTCATCCTCACTGCCCTCTGAGTGCTCAGTGCTCGGCGCTCGGTTCATCCTCACTGCCTTTTGAGTGCTCAGTGCTCGGTGCTTGGTTCATCCTCACTGTCCTCTAAAGGCTTGGTGCTCGGTTCATCCTCACTGCCTAGAGTAGTGCCTGGAGTAAGCTCAGTGGGTGTGCGCTGACTGACTGACTGACCGACAGAGCCTCCCTCTCCCACCCTACTCTCTCACAGACACCTTGGGTAGCGTCATCAAGTCCTCCAGGCCTCAGCTGTGAAATGGGTGTGACTGGAACGTCCTCTCAGGCTGTGGTTGAGACTAACTGCATCATCACACAGAGCACACTTGGAACAATGGATATTATATTACAATTGTGCTTAAACCAGTGTCATGGGCTACAGTACCCAGACTGAGAGGGCCCACTTGAGACACGTTCCCCCAAACGCCTGAGCTAGCTGGAGATCAGTGGTGGCATTTTCAAAGGTAGAGGACGAGCTACCACCTTGGGAGTGGTGGACTCCCCCCAGAAGACAATCACTGAACTGGAGACAATTGTTTTAAAAATCATTTGCAGTATCTGAAATTATCCTAAGGGCATATACAAAATGAAAAAAACATTTATTCAGGAAAATCCACTAAACCTTGGAAGAATACTGAGAGTCTGTGGCATCTGAGCCTCGACGCCTTCTCTACTCCCTCCAAGCCCATCTCAGGAAAACAGGAGCCGTCCTCTGTACAGATGCAGAAAAGAAAGTAGGTCTCTCCTCACCCACCTCCCAGCCTGGGGCTCTGGCCACCTGTGAGTCCCAGCTCCCAGCCCATGTGAAAATGCTGAAAGACAAATAAAGAGAAAGCCTTGAGCGCAGCAAGGGCAAGTGACTCATCGTGCAGGAGGGGCCCCGGCCGAGACCCGTCACACACGAGGCTATTCTGTAGACAACTATAAAAGACAGAGCAATATATTTCTTCTCCTTTCTTCTTTTAACTTATTTTAAAAATACTTAAGTAAAAGAATATTGATATAATTACATTATTTGTATCATAACATACAGAAATGTAATATATTTGAAAAGAGCAGCACAAAGAAGGTGAGTTAGAACAAAGCTGTGCCGGAGCAAGGGAATGACGTCAGACAGCAACCAGAATCCACGGGGGGAAGAAAAGAGGATCAGAAATGGTAAATAAGGAGGCTCATACAAGCGACTTTATAAACATGCACTTGCTTCCCCTTCTCCTTTCAACTTCCTTCAAAGACTTCAGATCATATTAAGTAGTAATTGTAACAAGATATTGTTGGATTTGTAACATATATAGGGGTAATATGTTAAATAATAGCACAAAAAAGAATTCTATAGAATGAAACTATGTCGGATGAAGTGTATGAAATGGAACTCATGCTACAGGAATAAGTTTCTGTATGTCACTGGTATTAGGCCAGTATAAGTGTAAAATAAAATTTGATGTTAAGATGTACATTGTAAGCCCCAGAGCAACCACTAAGAAAATAACTCAAATGATACAGTAAAAAAGTCATGTAAGGAATAAAAAATGTTACATTATAAAACATCCACTTAATACCAAAAAGCAGCACAAGAAAATGGAGAAATAATAAGGACATATAGAAAACAAAAAGCATAATGGTAGATATAAATCCAGTAAAATAATCAATAAAAATAATATTAAATGTGAATCAATTCAACAAGTCAATCAAAAGGCAGAGATTATTAGATTGAATAAAGGAAAACAAGAAACCTACTTATCAAGTGTGTGTTTCTGTGTTTGTGTGTGTGTGCATATGTATGTATGTATGTATAGCATCTACAATGTACACTGACTTCCTATAGAAAAATTACTTAGATTCTGTTGAAAATCCAGTGTAGCTTTTAAAAATATAAATGAGTTGAAAGTTAAAGGAGAGAAAAGCATATGCCATGCAAACAGCAACCATGACAGAGCTGGAGAGACTAACTAACATCAGAAAAAATAGACTTTAAAGCAGAAAATGTTACTAGAGATAAAGATGAACATTTTATAAGGATGAAAGTGTCGATTCATCTGGACAATAGAACAATTACAAACCTGTATGCACCTAACAGTGGTTCCCCAAATGCATAAAGCAAACTGGTGAAACTGAAGGGAGAAGTGCACAATTTAACAATGGTATTGACAGACTTCAATACCCCACTTTTAATTACTTATAGAACAAATAGGCAGAAGATCCACAAGAAAATAAAAACTTAATATTTTAAACTTAGATTTAACCAGCATCTACAGAACACTTCACCAAAAACAGCAGAATACTTATTCTTCTCAAGTATACATAAAACATTCTCCATAATTGACAATATGGTACATACATCATAAAATAAACTTGAATATCTTTAAATATGATTGAAATCATAAAGTATATTGTCTGAGCACAATGGACTTAAATTAGAAACCAGTAATAGGAAGAAACTGGGGAAATTCACAAATATGTGAAAATTAAGCAATACACTCCTGAATAACCAAAGGAAGAAAGAAGAAATTACAAGGGAAATTAGAAAAAACCTTGAGAAGGATGAAAATAAAAGCACGACATGCCAATATTTATAGAATGCAGCTAAAGCAGTACCCAGAGGAAAAATCATAGCTATACATGCTTATATTAAAAAAGAAGTTCTCGAATCAATAACCTTTCTACCTTAAGAATCTAGAAAAATTTTTCACAACAAAAGATAAGTATGTAATGTGATGGTGATGTTAATTAGCTTGATATAACCATTTAACAATGTACACATATACCAAAAAAACACAGTAAATATATATAATTTTTATTTGTCAACTATATGTTAATAAATTTTAAAAATAAATAATTAAAAATAGCAACTAGATAGAGAAGAGCAAACTAAAAACCAGTAGAAGAAGGGAAATAATCAAGATTAGAACAGAGCTAACTGACATAGAGAATAGAAAAACAATAGAGAAATTAACAAGATCAATGGTTAGTTCTTTGAAAAGGTTGGCAAAATGACAATCCCTTAGAAACACTGTGAAAAAAAGAGAGTACTAAACTACCAAAATTAGAAATGGAAGGGAGGACATCTTGTAAAAATAATAACCTTACAAAAATAAAAAAGATTATAAGTGAATAACATCAACAATTATATGCCAACAAAGTTAAACACAATTCCTAGAAAAACACAAACTACCCAAACCAACTTAAAAGGAAATAGATCTAAAACAAATAGAGATTAATAATGTTAAAACTTCCTTGCAGCTGAGTGTGGTGGCTCATGCCTGTAATCCCAACACTTTGGGAGGCCAAGGCATGATCACTTGAGGCCGGAGTTTGAGACCAGCCTGAAAACACAGTGACACCATCTCTACAAAAAATGAAAAAAAAAAAAAAAAGTTAACGAAGCATGGTGGCATGTGACCTGTAGTCCTAGCTACATGGGAGGCTGTGGTGGGAGGACTGTCTGGGCCCAGGAGTTTGAGATTACAGTGGCCTATGATTGTGTCACTCGACTTCATCCTGGGTGATACAGCAAGACTCTGTCTCAGAAAAATAAAAACAAGTAAATAAATTCCTTGCTATGGTCTGAATGTTTGTATCCACCCCCCATTTACATATTGAAACTCATTCACCAAGGTGATGGTATTAGGAGGTGGGGCCTTTGGAGAGTGATTAGGTCATGAGGGCTCTGCAAAAATGAATAGGATTAATACTTTCATAAAAGAGGCCCCCGAGAGCTGCCTTCCCTTTCTGCGATGTGAGGATGCAATGAACAGGCACCGTATCTATGAAGCAGAGAGCAAAGCTTTTCTAGATACCAAATCTGGTGCTGCCTTGATCTTGGACTGTGCAGCCTCCAGAACTGTGAGCAATAAGTTCTGCTATTTAAAAAGTACTCAGTCTGAGGTATTTTGATATCATAGTCCAAACAGACTATCCTTGAAAGCCCAGGTCAGACAGCTTCACTGGCAAATTCTATCAGACATTTTAAAAGGCCAGGCACAACGGCTCACACCTATAATCCCAACACTCCGGGAGGCTAAGGTAGGAAGATCAGTAGAGCCCAAGAATTTCAGACCAGCCTCGGCAACATAGTGAGACCCTGTCTCTATATGAAAACAATTTTTTTAAATAGCAGGTGGAGTGATGCACACCTAGGGTCCCAGCTACTCAGGAGGCTGAAGTGGGGGGACTGCGTGAGCCCAGGAGGTCAAGGCTGCAGTGAGCCGTGATCGTGCAACTGCACTCCAGCCTGGGCAACAGAGGAGATCCTGTCTCAAAAAGATAAATAAATAAAAGAAACATCAACACCAATCCTTTACCAATCCTGCCAAGAAACAGAAAAGGAGTTAACACTTTCCAACTCATTCTATGAACAGTATGACCCAGAGATAAAACAGGCAAATACATCAAAAGAAAACTACAGACTAATGTTCCTTATGAATACAGACACAAAAATCCTCAACCAAACACTAAAACAACTTAAAACAATGCATAAAAGGGATTACACACCCTAAGTGGAATTTACCCTAGGAATTCAAGGTTGGTTTCGCAACAACCAGTGTAACAGATACCACCATATGAATAAAGTACAAAAACCATGTGGCTTCTCAATAGATGCAGGAATAAAATTTAAGGAAACTCAACACTCTTTCACACTAAAAGGTTGCTCAACAAACTAGAAGTAGAAGGAAACTTCCTCCGCCTGATGCTTATGTTTATGGTGAATTGATTTCAACAAGGATACTATGACAACTCAAAAGAGAAAGAATAGTCTATTTTTTTAATTAAAATTTTTTCCCAGGTATATTGGGGTATCAATGATAAAAATTGCATGTATTTAGATGTACAATAGGATGTTTTGATATATGTGTTCATTGTGAAATAACTACCCACAATGAAGCTAATTAGCACATCTATCACCTCACAGAATTACCATTTTGTGTGTGTAAAGAACAGTCATTTAAGTAAATGATATTGGAACAAGGGGAGTTCGTGTAAAAACATGAAGGTGAACCCCTTTCTTATACTACACACAAAGACTAACTCAAAATGGACCACAGACCTTAGTGTCAGCACCGAAACTGTGAAACTGTCCGAAGAAAACACAGGTGTAAGTCTTCATGACTTTGGATCAGACATTGGTTTCTTAGATATGAACCAAAAGCACTAGTAATGAAGGAAAAAAGTAGGTAAATTGGACATTAAATTTAAAAACTTTTTTTGTTTCAAATGGTACCATCAGTAAGTAAGAAGACAACACACAGAATGAGAGAAAATATTTACACATCACGTTATCAAATCTAATGAGGGACTTGTGTCCAAAATATATAAATAACTCTTACAACTCAATAATGAAAAACCCAGCTACACGGTAGTGAAGGATCTGAATAGAAATCGTTCTAAAGAAGTCGTGCAAATGGCCAATGAGCACACGCAAAGATGTTCAACTTGATTATCCACCAAGGAAACGTAAATTGAAACCACAATGAGATATCACCTCAAACCTGTGAGGATGCCTAGATGAAAAAAGTAGGTGATGTCAAGACCGGTGAGGATGTGGAGATAGCAGAACCACGGAGACAACGAACCAAGGAAACGCGCACATTGCTGGTGAGGATGTGACATGCTGCAACCACATGCAAAAACAGTCCAGCCACTCTCCAAAAAGGCGAACTCGGAGTCACCGCATGACCCTGCAGCTCCACGCACAGACCCGAGAGAAAGAGAAACACATCTACACAGAAGCTTGCATCTGACTGCTCACAGCAGAGTCGGTGTTAGTCCATTCTGGCACTGCTATTAAGAACAACCGGAGACTGGGTAATTTATAAAGAAAACATGTTTAGTTGGCTCATGGCTCTGCAGGCTGGACAGGAAGCATGGCTGGGGAGGCCTCAGGACACTCACATCGTAGCAGAAGGTGAAGGGGAAGCTGGCACGTCCCGCATGGCTGAAGCAGGAGGAAGGCAGGAGGGGCAGCAACTCACTTTTAAACAATCAGGTTTCATGAGAACTCACTCACTGTCACAAAAACAACCATCCACCCTTGTGATCCAGTCACTTCTCACCAGGCCCCTCCTCCAACACTGAGGATTACAATTCTACATGAGGTTTGGGGGGGGGCACAAATCCAAACCATATCAGAGTCATTCACAATAACCCAAAAGTAGAGACAACCCAAACGCCTGTCATCCGATGAATGGGTAAATAAAGCATGATCTATTCAAACAATGGAACATTAGCCACAAATAGGAAAGACATGATGCATGCTGCAGCCGGAATAAGCCCCAAAATCACAATGCTGAGAGAAAGAAGCCCACGGGAAGGCCATGTAGAGTCGTGGCCTGTCTACAGGACACGCCCAGGGTAGTGCACAAATCTATAGGGACGGAGAGTGGACTGGGGTGGCTGGGGCTGAAAATACTGGGTATGGGTGTGTGGTGAGCTTTAAAGAGCACGGAGGTCTTTTGGGGGTAATAAGGGTGTTCTCACACTCACTGTGGTGATGGTTGCAACATTCTGCGTACACTAAAAGCTGTTGAATTGCACACTTGAAGTGAATTTTACAGTAAGCGAATTATATCTTAACAAGACATTAAAAGGGAAACAAAGGCCGGAATGCACACATCTTCAGACAGAAACGTGGTCTAACTGCAGCGAGTAAGCTTGCAGCAGCCTTTGAGCCACGCACAGCCGTGGGTCTGTCTCTCAAGTCTTCAGTCCTTGGCCTGTGACCACAGGGTGTATTTGGGGAGCACAGGTATTTTCTCTGCTACACAACACAGTTTTCGCCCTGGGCTAAGACGACGTGCTTCTTCAAAGGTTTGTGGCAGAAATCCCACTTAAGAAACTGGTCCAGATTTTTTTATCCCATAAGACTGTTTTTTTAAAAAGAAGTTATTTATTCTGCCTAGCAAAGGATATTATTCTTATTTCATTTTCATCCATTCTACAATAGAAAATGTACTTCACACGTCACAGCTTTCTTCTATACATATAAATCTTTCAAACATGTGAATCATTTCTACGCATCCTCCTTGGCCTTCTGTGCTGAGTTTTCTTTGCCATTTTCTCAGGGAAAGGAAACCTGCATGTTTTGTGGTTGTTTTAAAGAGCAAAAATAGACTGCAAAGAATTGTCTGTAGAGTCTGACTTACAAATTGCTGGGGGTCAGGCCTGGGTCTGCTGGGAAATCGTGATGCTTGAGAAAATCCCATTCTCTGACAATTCTACTCAGAGAGCCGAATATTGAGGACCCAGGCACTCAGCTTGACCCGGGGGGCTGCTCTAAAGACCCTACTTGCCTCCTGAGCCAAGTCTCAGCGTCTGCTGGGCCTGCGGGGGCTGAGGAGGTCGCTCTGAGCAGGTTCCTAGATGAAGAAATGCACATGAACTCAGCTCTGAGACGCAAATAACACAGTGCGTAGCATGCCGGCTGCAGGCAAAGACGTGAGCGCAGGACAGAGCTCCCGGGGACACAAGCCGAGGGCAGATGTGCTGCCTGCGGAGAGGCCATTCCCTGCGAGAAGGAACACTCTGCTAGGAGTGATGTTATTAGGAAGGACCTTGTCAAGGTCCTCCTGAATACGGAACTGGGGTTAATGGCCTGCCGAGAGGGTTTCCTGCTGGGGTCCGCCTCTCGGCAAAATGCTGGCCTCATCCTGAGCCCCTGGACTCCTGTCGTGTCTCGTGGTTGCTGAGTGAGCATTTTCTGTTGTTTGATACGTGCTGACTTATACTACATCGTGGAGTTTTCGGTGTCTTGATCTTGGAGGCTGTACAGGGAGACCTAAGGAAGCGCCAGCAGTTGGGACCTGCGCATTCTCCAAGAGCAAGGTACCTTCCAGGGCCAGCTGGGACCGTCTGGAATCCTGCCCCGGCTGTGCCATGGAGGAGGAAAGTGCAGCTCAGCCTGGCAGTCAGCCAGCACTTGTGGTGCCCGACGTGCCATTCTGTCTCCTGGGAGGGCCAGGCCTCCGTGCTCTGAGCGCCAGCGCGACGGGTTTCCCTGGACACCTGCGTGCGTGCAGGTCACCGCTGCCGAGAAGTCACGGCAGAGCCAGTCTGCGCTCACAGGCCGCGCCGCGGAGCTGTGTGGCCCAGGCTCGGGCCCAGGCTCCTGAGCTTCAGACGTCTCTCCTGGAAGCTGGAGACAAGAACACTTACCCCACAGGATTAAAAGGGGCGTGGAAGCACCCCAGGGCCCCGCAGCCGAGACGGCGGCTTCTCTTCCGTCTCTGCACAGCAGAGGTCGGCTCTGCCGTCCGCACCTCACTGAGCCCGACTTCACGTGCCGTCGTCCACAACCGTTCACTGCCCCTCTCCCGGAGGTCAGCCCTTCGCGCCCACGCGACGTCTCTAATTCCCAGCACGGCCTGCTAAGGTAGGGCGCAGGACCACCATCATTTTCCACGCCAGGCAAGTTCTGCAAAGGGCCAGGGCCTTCCCACAGCCACACGGCCAGGGGGCGGGAGCGAAGACGGCTCTCCAGCGGCAGGCCGAGCACCTGTCCTGCCGTTTCACAGGCCCGTGCCTCCTCCCTGCGCCACCTGCACCCGGCAGCAAGGCCACAGGCCTGGAGCTCACCCCACGGGCTCCTCTTGGCCTGACGTTTGCAGGGGGGTTGCTGGCGCCTGGGCTCTGCCTTTTCCTGGTAGAAGCCTCTGTCCAGTTGTGTGGTCACGGCAAAGAGAGTGAGGATCTGACAGCCTGGGGAGCCCAGGAGGGGGAGGGCGAGGACCAGGCAGATCGCAGCCGCCTTCCTAGTCCCCTCGGAAAGGGGACGCCCAGAAGGGAACACAGGGGCCGGGGCGGGGGTGGGGCCTGCAGCATGCTGAGACCACAGTGCGGGACACGCCCAGCACAAGGGGCGGCCCAGGAAGCCTTCCTGGGCCTGAGAAGCCAGCGGCCACTCCCTTCCATCCCACCTGGATGGCCCCTCTCCGCCCCACCCAAGACCCAGAGGAGGGAAAGCAGGGGCCGCGAGGAGGAAAGGAGGAGCCTTGAGGTCTTTCTAGATGGTTCCTGACGAGGCTCAGAAGCGCTGTGTGTGGAAATGACTCGATGTCATCTGCAGGCAGAGGGGGTGCAAGCCTGGCCAGGGTGCCTGTGTCAGCTCAGGGCTGGCTGTGGGTAGGGCTGGTCCCAGGTGTCTGCTGTGAAAATTCCACTTGACGAGGAGTTTCTCTTGAAGTTTGGTCCTAATTTTGGCCTCTTGAGGGTGACTCACACCCTCCCATGAGCACCCACATGCACAGAGCTGACTCATACCCTCCCGTGAGCACCCACATGGACAGGGCTGACTCACACCCTCCTGTGGGCACCCACATGGACAGGGCTGACTCACACGTTCCTGTGAGTACCCACACAAAGCTGACTCACACCCTCCCGTGAGCACCCACACGGTCAGAGCTGACTCACACCCTCCTGTGAGCACCGACAAAGAGCTGACTCACACGTTCCTGTGAGCACCCACATGGACAGGGCTGACTCACACCCTCCAGTGAACACCCACACAGACAGAGCTGGCCCACACCCTCCTGTGAGCACCCAAACAGAGCTGACCCACACAGCCTCCTGTGAGCACCCAAACAGAGCGGACTCACACCCTCCTGTGAGCACCAACAAGAACAAACTTGATGCATACCCTCCCGTGAGCACCCATACGGACAGAGCTGACTCACATCCTCCCATGTGCGCCCACAAGAAACAGAGCTGACTCACACCCACCCATGAGCACCCACACACAGCTGACTCACACCCTCCCATGAGCACCCACACAGAGCTACTCACACCCTGCCTTGCTGGATGTGGCCTGAAGCCTGGCTCTCAGGGGAGAAGGGGAGGCCAGCACCGTCCTCTGCTGTGTTTACTGCCATGGTGCCCCCCCCACACTGGGGTGACTGCCCCTGAGCCCGTGCTCCACGTCTGTGAGTGTGAAAGTGTTAGGGTCACTGCGCGGCCAGGTGGAAGAGGAGACTGCTCAGAAGGAAGTGTGTGGGGAGGTGGCAGCCTCCTGGGCAGGTGGGATGGAGCGGCTGTGCCCCGTGGTCTGTGACCTGAGCAGGAAGTGGAGGGGCCTGAGCAGTCCAGTATCTGCTCCAGGGAGTGGTGGCCAGGCTGGGGAGGAAGCCTTGAGGCCTGGCTGTGTCCTGCGAATTTTGGTCTCACCTCCCACAATAGATACTGCCAGGTAATGGCGGCAATGCCAGGGAGTTTTTTTGTTTTTTCACCATGGTAAAATACACACAACATAAAATGTACCACCCGAGCCATTTTTCAGTGTGCTGTTCAGTGGCACTGTGTGCTTCACGTGGGGCGGACATCCGGCATCATCTCCAGAATGTCCTCATCTTCCTAAGAACTGCCATTTTTACAGTCACTGACTAATTTTCTAAGATGATCTTGCGGGGTGATGTGAAGGTTTGCAGGTGCCTGGCTGCCCCCATCCCTGTCCTTCCCTGTGCTGGGAGCACAGATGTCCTGTGTGCTCCGAACTCCCACAGCCCCACAGCTGGAAGAGACTCAGACCGGGGGTGTCTTCCCCAGGACACAGGCTCGGCTCCCTCTGCCTGGAGGTGTCTGGCAGGGCTGCGAGTCCCACCGAAACCCCTGTGCTCGGCGGGGGGAACCCTCGCAGGATAAATGAATAAGCGAGGCTGAGAGTTTTCCTCAGTCTCGATTTTTGGTGCTGCAGTGACTTGTCCAGAGTCTTATTTTTCTACTTTGTGTCGTGTTTATCTTGATAACATCTGCTTTTGAGATAGCTTTTCTCAAAACTGTTATTGATTTCATCCAGTCTTGCTGACAGTTTCTAATTAGCAGTAAGAAAATAATGAATGCCAAGGCTACGAGAAATGTTTAAAAATGTCTCTTCTTGTTAAGGCTAAAAGAAAGTGAAAGGTCAAATAGACCAAGGGTTCTGAAAGCCCATCTTTTAAAAAATGTATGGAGTTTTAAAATTCAATGTTTTCTGTTTCATCTCTATGGGTACATGTTTATGAACATTGTTTTGGGGATAGTGACTTCTAGAATAGAAATAAAAGATAAGAATCCAGAATACTTAAGAAATATCCAAATAATAACAATAAAATGAAAAATCCAAAGGAAGGGGCCGACGTTATAAACACAAAATTCACAAACAAGAAGAAGCATGAATGGCCCAAAGCCACAGTACACGTTCCACCCACCGGCGCTCAGAGACATACACACACAGACTCGTGAAATGGACAAAAATCCAGATACAGCAGTGGACAATAGGTCTCTCCAGTGGGTGATTTTGCTCTGGGGGACACTTAGCCATTGTGGAGTAATTTCTGGTTTCACAGCTGGGGGTGTCATTGTCATCTGTGGGTGGAGACCACAGATGCTAATCAACAACCCACAGCATACAGAATGCCCCACGGCGCAGAGGATGACCCATGGCACGCAGGACGTCCCACGGCACACAGGATAACCCACGGCATGCAGGACGCCCCACGGCACACAGGACAACCCCGAGCAAAGAACCATTGAGGCAGAAACATCAGCAGTGCCAAGACGAAGACACTGGGAAGCATCAAGGGAGGCAGCTCTTGGATGTTGCTGGTGGCCGGTGAAACGTATGACCCATGGGGAGCCAGCGTGGCACCACCCGTGACAAACAGAGGCTGTTGCACCCTATGGCCTAGCAATTCTGTTCTGAGGTTTACGCCTTAGAAAACCTCTCACATTCAAGCACAAGGAGACACAGCTAAAAAAGTGCATTGCAGCATTGCTACAACAGAAAATGAACACGTCCCTCCACGGGAAAGTGGGCATGGCAGCACTGTTACAACAGAAACAAACACGTCCGTCCAAGGGAAAGTGGACAATGCAGCATTGTTACAACAGAAAAACACCATGTCTGTCAATGAGGATGTAGACATTGCAGCACTGTTACAACAGAAAACGAACACGTCCGTCCACGGGGAGGTGGGCATGGCAGCATTGTTACAACAGAAGAAGAACACGTCCATCCACGGGGAAGTGGACACTGCGGCACTGCCATAACGAACACGTCCGTCTGTGGGGAAGTGGATGGCGACGCGCTTGTATGATGTGGTTTAAGGCTGCATGGAATGAGGCTTGCAGCAGCAATGGGGGAATCTCAAAAACATACTGTGGAGAAGAACAAAGGCCCCAAAGCACAACAAAGGGAAGTTTTAAAGCCCTGAGAACAGTATCTATTCCTGGGAAAACCTCAAGGATGTTTCTCAGAGAAACAGTAAACCCCACCCTAAAATTCATAAAGAATCTCAAGAGACCCTGAATACCCCAAACAATCCTGAAAGAACGAAGCTGGAGGACTCATGTTTCCTGATTTAAAATTTGACTGCAAAGCCACAGTGATGAAAGCATCATGGTCCTGGCACGAAGATGGCGTACGGATCCACGGAGCACAGGCGAGGACTCAGAAATAAGCCCTCACACTCTAGGCCGAAGGGGCTTTAGCACGGGCGCCGGGAGCCCTCGACAGGGAAGGAGCTCTTTCAGCGATAGTGTTTCAACAGGACCCCCACAAGCAAAGGAGTGAAACTGGACCCCACCTTCCAGCTGACAGAAAATCAATGCAAAATACATCAAAGACTCAAACGTGAGACCCAAACCGTAACCCTCTCAGAGGGAAACACAGGCAAACGGTCCTGATGCTAGATCTGGCAGTGACTTCCTGGAGGTGACACCGAAGGCCCAGGCGACAACAGAAAGAGCAGACAACGGGACCGCGTGGAAACGAAAGCGTTTTGTCCATCAAGTCACCAAGAGTAAAACAGCGGTGCACAGAACTGGGGAAATACTGACAAATCATGCATCTTGTAAGGGGTTAACATCCACAATCTACATAGAAGTCCAAAAACGCAACAAACACCAAACCTGATTCAAAAATGGGCAAAGGACTCAAATCAACATTTCTCCAGAGAAGACACACACAGCTGATAAGCCAATGTTCACTTCACCCACTGGGACGGCTGCTGTAAATACAAAACACAGAAAATAACAAGCACCGTGCAGAGCATGGAGAACCTGGGACCCTTGTGCGCTGACGGCAGGAAACAAGTAAACACAGAATCACCAGAGGATCCACAATTCAACTTCTGGGTGTCCACCCAAAACACTGAAAGCAGGGTCTAGAAGACACATGCACACACCCATGAGCACGGCAGCCCCGCGGGGTCTGGAGGACACATGCTCACGCCACATGATCATGGAGCCCCACGAGGTCTCAGACACACATCCGAACACACATGATCACGGCAGCCCTGCTGCGCTGGCACCTTCAACAGCAGGTTTGTGGCTCACTCCAGCTCTAAGCATGGTGCCAGGCATGCAGTAGATGCCCACTGTGTGCGTAGAAGGAAGGATGCCTGGCAGAGCAGCCTAACCAGCCCCGAGGATGGGCGGGGGAGGGGCTGCCCTTGGCACCCACGCAGCTGGTCCGGGTGTGAGGGGTGACACTGTGACACTGAGTCCCACATGGGACGACCACGGTAGCTGACGCCTCCGCACTTCGCAGCCCCACTGAGCAGCCCGGGTCAAGCGTAAGAAAATCGAGGAAAGGTTCTTTTTTACTCTTAAGTGTGTCGCAGCTCCACAGCCTCTCCTCTCAGGAATCAGATACCAGGGCAGCTTCCCGCTAGGACTTTGGGAGCCGCCCTGGGGCTGGGGCTGGGGAAGGGAGGAGGGCGAAGGGATCATGGTGGCCCTCGGAGTTCCCTCCTGCAGCCTGGCCACCTGTGGCTCCCAAGCGCACCTGGGAATGTCCCAGGCTTTGGACACTCAGGGACATAGACCCAAGGGGTTGCTGGACCACTCAGCTAAAAAAAAAGCGGCTCAGCAAGAGGGGGCGTGGCTGCTTTTGCCTCTCCCTGTGGACATTTCACAGAGACCTGTTCAGGAAACCCCCTGAGGACAGGCCCCTCGGCCTCAAGAAAGGGCCAGGAAATGCTGCAAAGGTCTGAGCTTACACGTTTTCCTTGAGTCTCGTCAGGCCCATACAGAAAACACACGTCTAAGTCTGTGATGGCACCCCTCACACGGGTTTACCCGGGTACCACGTGGGCCAAGCCAGGGCCATGGGGACCAGCCTGAGCTTCCCTCCAGTCTGTGCCTGGCTCAGTGCCGCTAACGACAGTGACGGCCAAGGCTGGCTGTGTGCGGGGCTGTCCCGGGATTCACCTGCACTGGCTCCCCAGCAAGCCCCCCATCTGTCCTCCGTCACACATGGGTGGTATTGGGAGCCCAGATCACAGCCTGCAGTGGTGCAGCTATGGTTGACCTGGATGCAGTGGCCAGTGGCCTGGCCCAGACCTGCCGGAGGGCCCCGAGGGATGTGTCCAGGGAGTGCCAGCAGCCCAACCCTGTGCCCTCACACTCACCTGTCATGACTGGCTTCCGGAGCAGGGTCCTGGAGGCTCCAGCAACAGGGTGTGAGCACATGTGTCACCATTGGGCGGGGCGACGCTCCCCAGCGTGTGTGCGTGTGTCCATGTGTCTGTGTCCGTGTAGGTGTGTGGATGTGCGTGCTGCACCCCACAGCAGGAACCGTCGGCTCTCCAAAGCTTGGGTTCAATCAACTCTGGATCCACAGAGCTGCAGGGCCCTCAGGGCTTCACCCCATTTAACTTGCACACAACTCTTACAGGGCAGGTGTGGTCATGCCTCACTCTGCAAGCCGCTCAACCAGAGCAAGAAGGATTCCATCTCAGCAGGAACAGCTCAAAGCTGCGCCTCGCCAGGGCCACCCGGTGCGGCGAGGCTACGGCCCCTTCCTGCCGTCCCTGAGAGATGCAAGGGCTGGGATCTGGTAACACATTCTCCAGGGAAAACACTCAGCGAGAGCTAACGTCTGGTGTGCTCTAAGGAGGCTGAATCCCTGTGCTCTGGCCACCTCCACAGTCCTCTCTGGGCCGAGCTGGGCATGCACAGCCTGCCTGAAGCTCAGCCGCATGGCCACGTGGGTGCAGGGAGCCAGGCCTCCGGTGTGTGGAAGTCACAGACGGTTCTGCGGGAGACGATCCTTCTGGTCCCAGGAGGCTTTTCTATCCTTCCTCCCTCATAGAAAATACGTTCAGCTCTTCCCAAAGGAGACAGCCCAGAGTGACTGAGCTATCAGGGCTGAGCTATCAGGGCACTGGCATGGCTTCTGCCCATGTTGGGCCCAACAGAGTCTCCTCATGGAGGGAGCCTGCACGTCAAAGCCAAGCCGCCCGCTGACCCTCAGCCCTGTCCTGCCAAATGCAGAACGGCAGACACAGGACCTGCAGCAAAAGCCCCACCCAGATGACGGGGCTGCTGGCGGCCTGCAGTGGTCCCGAAGCCTCCGACACGTGGCCTCGCGCAGGAACCGGGCAGAGCAGCTCCCTAATGAGGCCCCGGATGAGCTCCCAGGATGGGCTCTGCTCTCCCGTCCAGAACCCTCCATGACGTCCAGGCCAAATGTTGGGAGTCACCTTCTCGGCGTTTCCCAGCCTGGGCAGCCCACTTTCCTCCGTGCCCGAGGGCTGGCTCAGGACCTCAAGCCAGACTCCAAACGCGCCCAAGGCGTCCGAACCACCGCAGGGTGAGCACCTTGTGCAGTGACCACAGCAGGGCCGCCTGCTGCTGCCGGCAGGCTGGCCACACACCTGTGCTTCTCTCCGCGGCCGCTGCAGCTTCCCTGGGCCTGCTGGGGCTATGGCTTTGGAGTCCGCACTTGGAAAAAAGCCCCATGCGTTTTCCCTTGTGCTGCCTCGTGTTCCTTCCTCGCCGCTTGCTCGGGGTTTTTGCTAGGGCATCTGGCCACTCCTGGGGCCGATGTCTGTGTCCCCACGAAGCCAGCTGGCCTAGGGGCAGAGCCCCATGTGCCTGTTCTGGCTGTTTCTCTGGCGGAGTCGGCCAGGACCCCGCTCCTGCTGTCTGGCTGTGCTCATGGCCGCTGCAGACGCTGAACTCACGAGGAGGAGCAGGGAAGCTGTGTGGGGCGCTTCGCTGTGAGGACAACGTCACGGGGCCCCAGAACCTCGGGGTAGGGACGCACAGTTCCACTGTGTGCCCAGGAGCAGGAGGGAGCTGGGGAGTGTCCGGCAGCTGCTGTCACAGGAGCCATGGCCCCTCAGTGGGTGCTTGTCGGATGCCCACACCCACCTGTAGTCACTAGCCGTGAGAGGACAGAGCAGCCAGGGCCCTGCTCTCAACGCATGGCCTCCTCGGCCACCACAGGCAGGCGAGAAAATGCAGGGCCAGGCTTGCTGCGGAGACTCGGATTTAACAGACCCGTCTTTAACAAGCCCCTACGGCCTGTGGACTGAGCTTTGGAGGCAGAATTTGGTGAGGAAGCAAAATAACGACTTTACAGAGAAGCCTGTTCTCCAGGAGGTCCTGAGACATCAGCGAGGGTGACCAGGGCAGCAGTCAGGCTGTGGGAGCACAGCAAGGGGATGGCACCTGCCGAGGAGGGGCCGGCACCCTGCAGGAGCTCCCACCACGCGCGGGCGCCTGGCCCTGGCCTTGGCGTTTCTTGCCTTTTACTTACATCTGTGATTCCAGAGTGTCTCAGGGGTTGCTTACCAGGGGCTTGGGGCAGTGCCAACATTCCAGGGCTCAGAGGGGAAGCCCAGCTCCAGGCTGCCATGCTGGGCATTCACGGCCTCGGCGGGCACAGACACGGGCACGGGCACGGGCATGTTCTTCGGGGGGAGGCCTGCTTGAGACACGGCTTTCCTCGCAGTGCGGCGGGCAGGCAGGAGGGTCGTGCCTGGAAGAAGCGCAGCTGATGGATTGCACCTGGGAAGCTTCGTGGGTTCAGACGTCTTGTCAGGAGGGAGCTGAGTGTGGGTCAGAACGGGGCCAGGTGGTGGCATCCCCCAGCAGGATCTCGCTTACACACAGTGAGACTGTCTGGCTATGGAAGCTCCCCAGGACTCCGCTTCTCAAGCAGCTCACGGTGTCGCTTGTGTGTAATTTCAGTTCGTTACGTCTCCTGCACTCACCGCAGTCCCCCAGGAAGTGTATGTAGCCCGCCCACCTGAACCTGCTTATCCCCGAAGTCACACCCGCTCTCACTGCACCTGCCTGGCCCCAGAAGCCTCGTTTTGACCGTGGCCTATCATCGTCAGAGAGCAAGGCCACGGCGGCCACGCTGCCCTGTGCACGCTCGGCACACGCCGCCTCCGCACACTCGTCTGACCCACACTCAGCTCCCTCCTGACGACACAGTTGCCACAAACGCCTGTCTTTCCCAGTGCATTTCACAAGTGCCGTCCTGCCAGGCACGACCACCCCACCCACCCACACACGGCGACGGCGCCGTATGTCCAGCAGACCTCCTCCAGGAAGAACGCAGCCGCATTGCGGAGGCCGTGGATGTGCCCAGCGTGGCCGCCTGGGGAGGCTGGGAATGCCCAAAGCCCTAGTCGTGGGTTCTGCTTTTTCTTTCTTTCTGAGATGGAGTTTCCCTCTTGTTGCCCAGGCTAGCAGTGCAGTGCTGCGATCTCAGCTCAGTGCAGCCTCCGCCTCCCAGGTTCAAGGGCTGCTTCTGCCGCAGCCTCTTGAGCAGCCGAGAGTACAGGGAACTGCCACCATGTCCGGCTAATTTTGTATTTTTTTTTTTTTTTTTTTTTGGTAGAGACGGGGTTTCTCCATGCTGGTCAGGCTAGTCTTGAACTCCTGACCTCAGGGGATCCGCCCGCCTTGGCCTCCCAAAGTGCTAGGATCACAGATGTGAGCCACTGTGCCTGGCCTGCTTTTCTACTCAGATGAAAACACTCAGATCTGGGTCTGAAGCGCAGGCCGTGTTCCCACTCACCCTGTCGCTGAGTGTCTTTGCGCCCCCAGGGTCACACGGCCTGTTCTTCCCAGGCTGCAAACTTCAGTGTATACGATCAGGATGAATATCTTCCTAGAAGAAGTGATAGAGAAATAAATGAGGCGCTGATCTGAAAGCAGTTTGAACGATGAATTCCAACCTACCACTCTGGGCTATCGCTCTGGGCATGCCACACAATATCGAAGAGCATGTCCGTGGCCAGCCACCAATTCAGTTAGCAGCTATCCGGCAAACACGACCGAGCATGCTGGATCTGGGGTCAGCCCTGTTTTCAGTCCCAGCTCAGTTGTTTACTAGACACCTGGCCTTAATTAATGTCCTTCTTTCCTGAGCTTGTGTTTCCAGGTAAGACTCTCGAGAAACAAAGGAGAATAATGATCCCTAAAAGCTGCTGCAATGTGCCCTGTGTGTGCCCGTGATGTGTCCCCAGCCCTGAGGGAGTGGCTCATTTGGAGCACGCAGCTGTTACCATCTCCATCTAGAGGAAGAAACTGAGGCAGGCTGAATTACCTGCCTTAGACCTGCAGGCAGCCGGTGGCAGACCGGGAGGAAACGAGAGGGTGGGCGGGGCGCCCCCCAAATCTCAGGGCTCTCTGGGGAAGGTACTCACGAAAAGGCAGCAGGATATATATATTTTTTATAGCACAAATATGGATTCTTTCTATTTCGACGGAACTTTTCACATCCCAGTCCCTCTCTGCAGCTGCTGACATCAAACCCCAGGTGTCAGAGCGCGCTCCCTCAGCCTGTTTTTTCCCTTGCTTGTGATCCTGAAAAACGGCTAAAATCAAGGAACATTCTTTAATGAGATTTTACTATGAAAGAGGAGATTCACTCTCATGAGTGTCGAAGTTCTTCCAATTTGATTTTGACAAAAGCCAATAAAAGCTGGAAACACGTAACAATGGACAGTACCAGACATTGTTAATTTTCTTAAAAATCTCAGTTTTGTTTCAATCGCGACTTCGAAACCACTTCTTCCAGAGTCAGTGAGTTTTGAGGGAGACGTGGAATCCGCAGAACACGCCAGGATTCAGCCTCCCATGGGATCTGCCTGATGCTTCGCCCCATTTATAAGAAGAAAACTCGAGTCAGCCCCTCCCACGGCCACCCCCAGCTTCCGGATGTGGCTTAACGTTTCCTTACTTCCCCTGGACAGGCGAAGGCAGACGACTTGGCATTTACTCCAGCCTATAATTTCACATTGAAAAGAGACACTGGCGGAAAATGATGGGTTATTTGCTGCAGTCTGAACAAAAGTTGATTTTTCAAACTTCCTTGACTTCATTCTAGTGAGCGAAAGTGGTACAAATCTGTGTGTAATTAATGCCACAGCGAACAATCTTCATACTTTAAAAGAAAATCAGCCATTTAGGAGGCCCCTTAGTGGCCAAATACAAGCAAGGTTTACGGGGCCTGATTTTAAAAATTAAAACAGAGAAAAAGAAATCCCAAGTCCCGTTAAGTAGTCATCTTGAGGAAACTGATGCAAAGTTACATGGACCGCGCGAACCTTGGCTGGCTTTAATTAGCTCGAGAAAGGTTAATAGCTTGTACCGTAACATCTTCCTCTAAGGTCTCACTCATTCCACGTCTACAAGCTCCTTTCCCACAGATTATTCAAATTGTAGCTTAGTCTTTCTTGATGACTCGTACTGGGAGGAGGCTGTGTCTGAGCGTCGTCTAACCCACGGAGAACGCAGTGGCCATCAGGCCCCGAGCACCCTGGTGGCGTCGCTCCTCCTGGAGGACCCCTCCCCTCGCCCCGCCGATGGGTCTTCTGCTCTGCGTTCTCCAGGCTCATCTCAGATGCCGCCTCCTGGATGACGCTCTCTCTGGTCCCTGCCCAGGCCTCAGCAGAATCAGCAACCCTCTGCCCCCACCTGCTGAGCTGGCCAAGCCCTGCGGTGTTTCTGGCAGCACGTAGTCCTTCTGACCCGATGTCATCCTGCAGTCTCCACTGGTCTCAGGTCAATAGCTTTTTGCAAGGAGGCATCTATTAAACGTTTAAAGAATAGATGTGCAGCGGCCAGCTGCTCAGAGCGGTGGGAGGCCACGTGTGAAAACGGCCCACCAGGCGGACGGTGCCCTTGCAGATTCCTGATGCAAGGAGAACTTAAGGGCAGCCCATACACATGATTTCACTTTGGGTGAGCACATACAAGAAGGGGCGTGTGTGCAAAGTTTTCACAAGCCCTCTTTAGACACTGGCCCACCATCCAGCTCTCAACGTGATGGTCCAGGTGGTAGAGACCCTGTGTCCTTCAGGGCCCTGGGTCGGGGATGCACACTGCTAACTGCAATTTGCTTTTGCTCTGATTCATCTTAGCAGGGGAACTGCTGCAAAGAATGCCCCTAAAAAGAATATCATGGTCTGGAACTCTTTTTTTTAAGTTACAGAAACCACGGTCGAGTATTTCACAGTAATCCCTCATGTCTGTTACAAGGTCTTCATTATCCCACAAATGCGTCGTTCTGCCCTGATCTTTGTGAGGTGCTGGCCCTCATCTTGTGGAGCTCTCACCAGCTCAGAGGGTCAGTGTGAGGGAACCGGTGTGAGCGGCACATCTAGGATGTCTACAGGACTGGGGGCTGGAAAACTGAGTGGCTTAGCTCTTGCCCTTGCGACGGTGGCAGGCAGTTCCAGGTCACGAACAGGAATCCCTCAGGCTGTGGGGCTGGACGGGACTGTAGCCTCTGGACTGAGTGTGCAGGTGGGAGACACCGAGGTGCTTGCCGGAGCGTGGCCCAAAGCACACAGCGCGTTTCTGCTGGGCCCTCCCTGTGGCCACTGGAAAAGTCCTGACAGATGGATAAGCGCCCCTACCACTCATGGCCTCACGGCACCAGGTGCTCTTCAAGGTGCAGGTGAAGGTGCCCTGCCTGGCCAGCCTGGACCGTCTCCCATCCGCAGCCAGTGCTGCTTCACACCCAGCGCCCACATCCTGCCCGGTTAAATATTGAGCATGATTTCTGCACGTTCTCTTGCATGAGACGATCATGCAGTGATGAGGTCGCAGCAGGGATGGGGAGCTGGCAGGGTGCAGGCTACGGGTGCCCGGGACCAACTGGAGGGAAAGGCCGACCCCCTGGGGGCCTCAGGATCTGGCACATTGCAGCCTCTCCAGGCCCAGTTCTCATAGGGACCCCATCTGGGGGCATTTTACAGACTGGGGATAGGACTGTCCCGGTGATGGGGGCACTGATTGTCACCAGCGCACGGCCCTGGGCTGAAGCCCCACCCCTCCTGCCCTGATGGCTTGGCCCTGGCAACTCCCCTGCCCCCCACACCTTTGAAAACCACAGTCCCACCAGGACCTCCTCAAACAATGGCGCTGGTGTCCATGTCTGTCTTGGGACTCTGCCCGATCAGATGGCGTCTGGAACATCACTGGGAGCCTTCCACGATTTTGGGAGCTTGTGGGATGAGGTGTCAGGCACGGGGCGGCTCCTAGCACCGTCCGGGCAGCTGTAGGGTGCATCTTCCTTCTGTGTCTCCTTTTCATTGTAGTGAGGAAGCCGGATTCCGATTTAGAAACGACGTTTATAAGTAGATGCTATACTCAAGACAGTAAGATGTGTGACCAAAAAAGGAGGCACAGACTCAACGCCTGGAGAAATGTCCAGATTGAAGCTCCCAGCAGGACCCAGAACCCCTGAGCACAGCACGGCGAGCTGACGGGCAGGGTGGTTCCCCAGGGTCGGGCCTCCTGTGGGCTTGGGGGACACACCGGGTTTCCTCCAGCTGGTCTACATTGTAAGTCAAGTCCTGCTGCACGGACCCAGTGCTGGTCTCAGGAGGAGAACATCCAGCCTGACATGTCCCATGACAGACACATCGCCAACCTACACAGACACTTCTCTCCCTGCAGCAGGTCTTGGAGCTCCTGAGTGGACCTGGGGTGAGTGGCGCAAGGCGTACTGGCAATGCCTACGCGTGCGTTTCAGGCTTAGCCCCGCGCCCCCTCCCCAGCAAGCCTGACGGACGCCCAGCGTTCGCAGAGGCTGGAACCCGGGCCCAGGCCTGAGCTCCTCCTCCTCCCACTGGCTGGTCACTACTGTGCTCTTTCCTCTTTGCTTTCTGAAAAATGAAATTTTTTATCAAAGCTTGAGTCAGGGTGAAGGGATTTCAGAGGCAAATTCCGCACAGAGGAGTGAACGTGAGTTTCACTCACCAAGGGAAGGAGGCGGGTGCCGGCCTTCGGAGGGGAAGGCCCCTGTCCCGCGGCTGGCGCTGGAGTCCACGTGGAGCTGTGACCCGCACAGACGCAGTCCTTGCCTCGGAAGTGCCTGCAGGGAGGCTCGGCTCAGTCCCCACCGGAAACATGGAGCCTGTGCCTGGGCGTTGTGGACTTTGCCCCGAAATGATTCCTATTGTTGGAAAAACTCTGTGTGACTTCCCCCCTGAGATAACACAAGCAGGATTTATTCTGATATTTTTAATGTAAAAGATGCTTTAATGACTTGGAAAACACTGGATGCCTGATATTGTGCTCGAGAAGGTAAATCTCCTGAACTTTACAGCAAATAGTCGTGTTTTCCTTCCTGTCCCCTCGGTCGTCACCTTTCTTCTGAAGGAATTCTATAAAGGACCCGCCATCGTCCTGCCATTGCCCCCACAGGCCTGCCCAGGTCCAGGGCATGACTGTGGTGTCAGGAAGCGGTGGTGGAAGCCTGGGAGTTGGTGGGAATTCGAATTTCTGCCATTTTGCCTCGTTGCCCAGGCTGGTCTCAAACTCCTGGAAGCAATTCTCCCACCTGGGCCTCCCAAAGTGCTGGGATTGTAGGTGTGAGCCGCGGTGCACAGCCCAGAAATCTGAATTTCTGGAACGTCCAGTTCCTGGTGTGTTTCACTGCGGCTGCAGCCCTGGTATCCACTCCAGGCTTGGTCCTCCGGCTCCTTCTGCTGTGAGATGGAACCTGGTGCTTACGGGACCTCAGGCATTCTGCACGGTGAGCGCCACGTCTGGGAGGCCCCGAGATGCACTGAGATGCATGTTTTTGGCACTGGGCCGCTCTCGGTTGTGAAATTCCGCACTGGCTCCAACATGCAGTTACTCCAGGATGAAGTGCCGTGGAGAAACACTGACTGCTTAATTAAAGCAGGAACTGTTCTAGTCCTTTCTCTGAATGTTTGGCGTTGGCCTTGCACGATGGCGGCCATTACCAAAAGTTATCAGAACTCACTCGCTCCTCAGCAGAGGCTTAATGAAGTCTCCATGAAGTAAATATTATAAGACCCAACCAGGAGAAGTTGTGCTCCCTCAAATCGGCTTCACAATGTCACAAACTGGAGCGACTCTGAGGAAAACGGATAGAGCGACTCATTAAAGGAGAAAAAAGAACACTTTTCCCTGCCTGCGGGAGCCGTATGCATTCAGGGCGATCCTCCATAGATTAAAAAAGTGAGCCTATCAAGAGTAACAATGTAAGTCCTGGAAAAATCTTTAGCTCTCACAAAGACTCAAACTGGGGAATGTGCCTAAACTGATGTCACTGAAATGCAGAACAGAAACCCATTTGGGAAACTGCGTTTTATTCCCAGGTAAGAAAACTGCGTCCGGGGGAACTGATGGACGGAGCCAAGCGGTTTGTGTCCCGACGGCACGGCCTGTCCTTGGGGCCTGTGACTGAGCCCCTGCCGGCTGCGAGGAGGGACACTGGCTGAGGGAGCTGCGCAGGCCGCGCTCTGGCCGAGGGCCGTGCCACCGAGGGGCATGAGAGCCCGGCTTCGCCTGCCCGGGCACCTGCTTCTCATCAAGACGACGGCAAACGAAGGCTGGTGGTGCCTGCTGCGAACGACAGTACAGGCAGTGCGCGACCTCGGCACGTCCCCCGCTGAGCCTCCCGTGAGCGTCCAGGGAACCCGGTGCCCGGACCGTGACGTGCACTGCCCACGCCACGCCTGGTCCTGCAGGGAAACAGGCTCAGTGCAGGAGGGATGTGGCAAAGCAATTCAGCGGCAGCTGATCTGGCCCCACGCCTCCGAAGCGCTCCACGTTCACACAGGGGCCTCATTCCCTCCTTCTCAGAATCCCGAGGCGAGCGCCATCCTGGTGTTCGGGTGCGGATGCCAAGGCTGAGCATACTGGCGTCGCCTGTCCATGCAGGCAGTGGTAGTCAGTCTCAGGCGCCCAGAGCACCCTCGGCAGCGGTGACACGCCACGCTTTCCCAGACAGCTGGGGTCATCGGAACGGTTTCTGGATCACGAGGGGGAAGGGAAGGGACCATGCCTCTCAGGAAGCGAATCCTCTCTTCCCTGACCATCCCGCAGCCACGACTGTTACTAATGATGGCAGCACTGGCCACAAGACACGTGAACTTCACCAAGTGAATGCTGAGTTGTGGTCTTCATAGAATTAGGCAAAGAGGAGGCTCTGGCACGAGTTGAAGTGAATTTGACCTTGGCACTGGACCTACGCAAGGGGAGACATTTGTTTGTAGGATAATTTAAAGAGGACTTGAAATTTGAAAAGAAAACAGTGAGTGACACCTACCCCCACTGGGAAGGCAGCAGACAGCACAGTGGGTCTGCTGGGTGGGGGACAATTCAAACAAATGGACCCTTCGCACAAGGGTCACGGTGACCCGCGAACTGCCGGGCAGCCCCGGCCCCGTCTCCTGGACGAACCCCAGAAACACCCCACGGTCTCCCGAGGGGACATCCTACGGCTGTTCCCAGGATTCCTCTGTGATACTGGGGAGTGTCACTGTCAAGGGAGCGGCATTTGTGGGGTTCAGGGGAGACGGCCATGCCCACGGGGCCAGCTGGACTCCAAGGCCCTCAGGGTTGCTCTGCGGCTGTCGCACAGCCCTCTCCCAGCCTGAAGCTGCTTCCCCGCAGCCGCGCCACAGCACTCCAGCCCGACGGGCCTGAACGGACAGTCACACGGTCGTGGGCTCCTGCAAGTTAAAACTCACTGCATCAGCTACGGACAGAGGAGGGCAGGACGGACACGGGGACAACCAGTTCCCGTCACAGGAATGGACACGTACAGTGAGCCTGCTGCAAACGATGGCAGGTCAGACAGCAAACGGGGTGCCCGTCTCCGAAACAGGCTGTGAACAGACCAGAGGACGTGAAAGGGCACAGACTGCTGACACGAAGGCACCATGCGGTGTCTGACTGTCCCTCACCTGACGTCCCCTCAGCTACGGTGCCTGACTGTCTCTCACCTGACGTCCCCTCAGCTGCGGTGTCTGACTGTCCCTCACCTGACGTCCCCTCAGCTGCGGTGTCGACTGTCTCTCACCTGACATCCCCTCAGCTGTGGTGTCTGACCTTGCCCCTCACCTGACGTCCCCTCAGCTGCGGTGTCTGACTGTGCCTCTCACCTGATGTCCCCTCAGCTGCTGTGTCTCAGGGGAATGTCACAGGGTTCCCCTGTGGCCAGGCCTGGTGCCCCCACTGCCAAAATGCACCTTAAATGCAGAACAACAGCATAACGATCTTCTGGGTTTTGCACTTTGAAAATACTGGAAAGATGTGCAAGTGATTGAAACAGTTATTTTATATTTTGATGACTGGGAGAAAACCACATTTCAGAGATGAAAATTAAAGAGGAAATTGAACAATTGCATCATGATAGTAGATTCAAATATGAAATACTGGGAATCTCACTTTCCGAAGGCAAAAATTGAGAGCAGCTCTGCCATTTCCCATAAATGTATACACAGGACATTTTTCTGCCTATAATCTCTTTGCGTATTTTTGAGTGGATTAGTTCCAATGGGTGTGTTCTGTGATATTTGCATACTAGTGCAAAGCTCAGCAGGGTGATTGACCAAATTCATTCAATTGCTATTATTGATAACAGGCTCTTCTGTGGGACTGTGGCCGCTGTGGAAGGCTGCTCCGAGTTACGGCCTGCACAGACACAGACACAGATGCGCTTTACACATGGGTGGATGTAGGCAGGTGTGCAGGAAACCGTAAGCTCATGCTTTCCTACCGGCATCCAGGGAGAGCAAACGCTGGCCGAGCTGTGTCCTTCGAGCTATCTTTAGAATAACCAAATATTTAGCTAAAATAACACACATTCCTATTTCTTTGCATTTCACCCTGAAAATGACAAGAGCAGAGTTTATGAAAGGACTTTTACACTCAGAGTGTGCTAAACTGACGTCTCAGCTAAGAGCAGGGTTTTCTTTTGTTCTGTACTGTCCCCAGGGTCAAGCAGAGAGAATTCCAGGGTGGGTGTATCCTGTGCATGCTGGAAATGCTCAGTGCCCCTGGGCCCTGGGGGGAAGATCCACACGGCAGAGAGGAGCCTGCTTGTCACCTGTTTTAGATGTCCAGGACCTACCGACCTCTCCCAGCGGGCGGGGGCCATGCCGGCTGCTCTGAGTCCTTCCCGCAGGAAGGTGGGCTCAGTTCATGAGGCACCCCCTCCAGGGAGCAAGAGCTGGAAGACCGAGGTCCGAGGCTCTGAGGCCCTGGCTTAGCAGTGTGAGCATGAGCGCCGGCCCCATCGGTCCACACAGGGCAGACAGCGTATCAGAGCCTTTGGGCTGACACCTGGGCTCCACAAGAGCGTTCCAGGAATCAGCGTCAGGGCTGGGAGGAGCTGTGGCCCCAGGCTGGGAGGAGATGTGATGGGACTAGGCCTGGGAAGCGTGTGCTGGGTGTCAGCAAGAAGGTGGCATCCGGGACATCAGTCACCTGTGGCTGCGGAGCCTCCATTCCCAGGACGGGGACAGACGAGGGCGGCCTCCCTGTGCTGAGTGAGTGACCAGGACAGACGGGGCGGCCTCCCTGGGCTGAGTGAGTGACCAGGACAGACGAGGGCGGCCTCCCTGGGCTGAGTGAGTGACCAGGACAGACGAGGGCGGCCTCCCTGGGCTGAGTGAGTGACCGGGACAGACGGGGCAGCCTCCCTGGGCTGAGTGAGTGACCGGGACAGATGGGGCGGCCTCCCTGTGCTGAGTGAGTGACCAGGACAGATGGGGCGCCCTCCCTGCTCTGGGTGAGTGACCTGCATGTCCTGCACTTGGCTTTGGTGCACGTTCAGAAGAACAGGCCCCACGAGGTGTGGTCTCGGTGCTGGCGCCATGCTGGCAGCATGCAGAGTGTGTGTGTGCCCGGCGTGGAGCCTCGTCTCTCTCTGCACTCTGCGAGGAGCTGCTTCTGCTCGGTGCTGTCAATGAGGAAGCCCGCCGCAGCCAGGCCACCTCAGCAGCTTGTCCCCAGGGTCTGACTCCGTGGCCCTTTCCTCTCGGGATCTTCCTGTGGCAAGTTGAGTGGCACAGTCTCAGGAGAGAATGCGCCAGAACATGCTTCCCTTCTTCCTGCCCTGGGGGCTGACGTCTGACTCAAGGATGCCTCTGAGACGGCAGCTCAGCTGTCAAACCCACGCAGCCTTGTGGCTGTAACTCACTGTTCGTCTCCTGCTGTCCTCGGCAGGACAGTGCCACGCCCATGGTGAGGATGAACGGCCTTGGGCTTGCAGCAGCAGTAGCCCCCGAGGCCGGCCCCAGGCACTGAGAGGGAAGCAGCCAGGCAGCCTGGCCTAGGAGGAGCCGGCGCCGAGCACGCAGAGTCCAGACCGGCGCCGGGCCGCACCGTAGGCAACAATGAGGGCATGAGGCACAGGATGCAAGTTCATCCTGCCGACCCTGAGGGAGCAGCCGCCCCGAGGCACGCGCTGATGAAAGGGTCTCTTCTGCTGCGGGCTCCGAGGCCTGCAGAGCCGAGGCCTGACCTGACAGAGCGAGAGCACGGGGCGGCAGCCACCGCAGGAGGCTTCACCGATTCATAGTGACAGGTCCGAGTGAAAGGCCTGGAGTGTGTTACCCCCACACAGACTGGAGCTCCTGAGTGTGACTGAGACACAGATCTGGGTCCTGTGGCCAAACGGTGTGTAAACACTTTACAATCCCCGGGGGGTATGAAGAACCCAAGCCAGGCAGAACACCCCGTCCAGCCACCATACAGTGCTGGCCCTGCACGGGTTCGATGGCTTAGGGAAGACGCGCTGCTGGGGAACCACAGCCCCTGGCTTACCACACGCCCTCTCCACGGCTGGATTCAGGGCAACACTGATACTGGATTTCAACTCAGTTGAATTAGGGGCTGCAAGTCGATGCCGGTTATTTTGGGCTTATGTTCACGTGCGATTCAGCTCAAGTTGTTAGTCCAGGGTCGGGAAGAAAAGTGGCACTGGGTGGACAGGGTCTTCGTCTCCCAAACCTGCCGGATACTGTGGGACACTGGGGACACTGGGGTGGGCGGCCGTGGGAAAAGAGGGAAACGGATCCTGACAATACGAATTCTGATTGTGAAATCTGTCTTTAAAAATATCATCCCAGGGCTCCTTGGAGAAGCAGCTGGTCCCAGCTCTGGGGGCACAGGAAGTTTGAGGTGAGCCTGGGGCTTCGGGGCCTTCAGCGCAGGCAAGTGCCGCTGGCAACGCAGCAGGTGGAGAGGGGGCAGGATCCTGTCCGCAGAGGCGCCCGCTGGCCAGAGAAGAACCTGCGAGTCCATGCGGTGGGAAGCGGACTCACAGGGAGATAGAGGGCGGGGGTGGGGGCAGGGAGAGGGGAGCTGGAGAGAGGGGACGGGCAGGCTGGGGGAGAAGAGTGAGGGGAGAGCGCGGCTGAGATGGAGTGAGGGGTGAGGAAGCGGCACTTCCCTTTGGCGGCCACTACGACCTCATTGTCAACTCTGCTCGGAACTGGGTGAGGAGAGAATGACTGCAGCAGTTCCCCCTTTCTTAAGAGAAACTGCGTTTCATCTCTTGAAGAGCACAAGGCCCTTTTCACAGAATGCTTGGTAGTAAATGTGGAAGGACTGGTAAAATTGGAAGATCGACTATTTTGCAACCCAAATGAAAGCACTGATTTAGGAAAAGACTGTTGGGCGTTGCTGAGGCATTGGGGGACCTGGAGGCGGAGCGTTCACAGGCACCCGGGCCGCTTGGCGTGGGTTTACCACCGAGGGCTCTGCAGTCACCTCTTCAGACAAGCAACTGCGCTGGCACTCCCGCCATCCCCTCCACGCCATGTGCCCATCCTGTACCCACGTGCCCTCAGGACCCGGTGCCTGCAGACCTCACTTCCAATGGCAGGCGCAGTGGTGAAGGAAAGGTTACGTGATGGAGGGAGAAGCTGTTCACAAGAACAAGTCCATGGCCTGGCCCTAGCAGAGTCACTGTCTCGCGGGAAGCAGTGGATGGAGATAAATGCGACTACGCAGGCCAGCAACCAATGCGGAGCTCAACTGTTGCTGGCTGCTGGTTGGAAAGACGTGTTGGGCATGGTGGGGACATCCGAATGGGGATGGAGTGCAGTTGATATCACATAAAGTGACCACGAGCTTGCCTGGGACGGTCCTGGCTCAGGCCTGCGGCTCCAGCATGTTATTAACACCACTTCATTCACTTTCCAAAGTGTCATGTTCTGGTGACGATTCCTATGGTCGCTCACCAGCGAGGGAACCGGTGTTAGTTGTCTTAGGCGTGAATAACAGTGTTGAACTCAGGGGGCGTCTTCTTTCCTAGGAGATGCCCCAGGCTCAGAGAATTTAAGCTACTTGGAGACATCAGGGGTACACAGCTCATATGGCGCAGAACTGGTTTATAAAAAGTGTGGTAAACAAAAGACCCAAAAGCAGGCATGGGGCTGGAACAGACATTTCTCCTAAGAAGACACACAAAAGGCCAAGAAGCACATGAAAAGACGTTGGACCCCACTCATCCGTGAGGAAATGTCACTCAAAACCACGAGGCGCCGTCATAGCCATCAGGATGATTACCAAAGACGTTTAAGAGCAGAAGTCAGTGCTGGTGAGGATGAGGAGAAATGCGCAGCCCTGTGCCCTGCGGCTGGGAGTGAGAAATGCTGCAGCCGCTGGGGAGACGCTGCGTGAGCTCCTCAGAGCGCTGTAATCTCTGAGGGACTCAGCACTCCGCTCCTGGGCACACACCCGACTGAAAGCTGGAGCCCCTGCTCACAGCAGCATGACTCACAATAGCCGAAAGGCGAAACAGCACAGTGTCCATCTACAGATGCAGCGTGTGCTAACGCGACCGAAACATGGCCAGAGAAGGACGCCTGAGTCCTTACACACGAGCTGTAACCACCTTAACAGGCAGCCGGGACCGAACACCTAACTCAGGAGTCTGTGCCTGTAACAGTGGCGGAGTCCACGAGCTGTAACCACCTTAACAGGCAGCCGGGACCGAACACCTAACTCAGGAGTCGGTGCCTGTAACAGTGGCTGAGTCCACGAGCTGTAACCACCTTAACAGGCAGCCGGGACTGAACACCTAACTCAGGAGTCTGTGCCTGTAACAGTGGCTGAGTCCACGAGCTGTAACCATCTTAACAGGCAGCCGGGACCGAACACCTAACTCAGGAGTCTGTGCCTGTAACAGTGGCTGAGTCCACGAGCTGTAGCCACCTTAACGGGCAGCTGGGACCGAACACCTAACTCAGGAGTCTGTGCCTGTAACAGTGGCTGAGTCCACGAGCTGTAACCACCTTAACGGGCAGCCGGGA
>CAUYQU010007179.1:0-20044 GCA_963574635.1 Cheracebus regulus | reverse complement strand
CTGTCTCCATTGTTAAGCACTATTATTGGCATAAAAGAGGTTTTTAATACCCATTTTTAGACTGCATTCTAGCCTGGGCAATAGAACAAGAATCCCGTTCTCTCTCCCTCTTTCTCTTCCTCTTTCTCTCTTTCATTCTTTCTTTCTTTTTTTCTTTCAAAAAGAAAAAAAAAAGAAAAAAAAACTAATAGTTGTTAAATACCACTTGCAATGTCTTCATGACATCCCAAAGGTAAAGTCACTACCAGCCTACTGACACCACTGAGAGCTCAGAGAAGCACAGGCGTCAGTGTGCACTCTTCATGGGTCATACTGGTCCCATTGGTCAGTGAGACCCGTCCTCCTCTGAGAGGCCTGCACCCCTCTGTGCTGTGTCTGGCGTGCTAGCTCCCAATGGGAAAAGCAGCGTCTCCTCTGGTCAACTCCAATCTCCAGCCCCACGGCCCAATCCTTTTCTATCCCCTGGACTGTGGTCTCCTACTATAGCCCAAGCTCAGTTCCTGCTAACACCCAGGGAGGAGCAGGGTTGAATAATAATGGTGATAACTTGCCCATCATAAAAATGATTTTTTTTAAAAAAAATCACATAAACAGATTATCTTCCAATGGGTACTGTACAAAAAGGGAGGAGGGGAAAAAGGGTAACTTTACAGTGGAAAAACCCGACAAACTCTACCTTGTGCCACGTGACCATGTTCAACATTGGTAGTGCTAAGTCACACTGATATCGTAGACCTTTGCTATGATGTGACAAGAATGGCCCTTTCCATCTGAGGTCTTCCTCCCAAAAATACATGACCCACAGTCAAATCATGAGGGGGAAAAACAGACCAATCTCAATTGAGGGCCATTCTACAAAATAACAGATAGTACTCCTCAAAACTATCAAGGTCACCGAAAACAAGGAGAGTCTGAGAGACTGTCACAGATAAGAGGACCCCACAGAGACGGAAAAACTAAATAAATCTGGATAATGTATGAATTGTAGTTAACAATAATGTATCCATATTGGATCATTAATTGTGACAAATGTACCAGGCTAACTTAGGATATTAATAATAGGGAAAACCAGGTGTGCCGTACACAGGAACACTCTCTACTACCTCCTCAATAATTCTGTAAGTCTGAAACTGCTCCTAATTAATCAGTTAATCCCAATCACAATTACGTTTTTGAAAAAATCATATAAACATTAAACATTTGGACAAAATAAAAATGTCTAATTCTAACATAAAGAAAAATTGTGGTCTGGGGAAAGTATCAATACCAAATATAACAAAAATTAGGGTATATATAATTTAAAGTCCATAAGTATGTTAAGAGAAACATTTAGAAAAAAGCTACGAGACAAAAGACTAGAAGTCATACAATAGATGCAATGTATTTTTTTAAAGAATTTTTAAAAATACTAAAATAGGTATCATTTAAGTTGCAAAACTGTTTTTCTTTTTCTTTTTTTTTTAAGGTATTTTTTTTTTTTTTTGAGATGGAGTCTCACTCTGTCACCAAGCTGGAGTGCAGTGGTGCAATCTCAGCCCACCGCAACCTCTGCCTCCTGGATTCAAGCAATTCTCCTGCCTCAACTTCCCAAATAGCTGGGACTACAGGCATGTGCCACCATTCCCAGCTAATTTTTGTATTTTTAGTAGAGATGGGTTTCAACATGTTGGTCAGGAGGGTCTTGATCTCTTGACCTCATGATCCGCCCGCCTCAGCCTACCAAAGTGCTGGGATTAACGCGTGAGCCCCCACGCCTGGCCACAAACTGTTTTTCACATAATACCTGGTGATAATAATGCGATAGTTTAAACCACTTTACTTATACAGCATTGGTAGCCAAGTAAACTGATAATACTCTTGCGGAAGTACTGTAAAACAAACTGTACCCCCAGCTCCCGCCTGTACATGCACATGTTAAAGCCCAAACCCCCAAAGTGATGGAGTTTAAAGATGGGGCCTTTGCGAGACAATCACATTTAAATGAGGTCAGGAGAGTGGGGTCCTCAGGATGGGATTAACACTCTTATAAGAAAGGACATCAGAGAGCTTTTGCTCTCTCTTTCTCTCTCTCTCTCTCTCTCTCTCTCTTTCTCTCGGCCATGTAAAGACATCTCAAGAAGGAGGCAGTTTGCAAGCCAAGAGAAGAGCCCCCACCAGAACCCCAACCATGCTGGCACCTTTATCTCAGACTTCTAGCCTCCAAAATGGTGAGAAAATAAATTGTTGTTGGTTAAGCCACCCAGGCTATTGTGTTTTGTTATACTAGCTGAAGTTAATTAATAAAGACAATTAGAGACATATAAAGAACAATAAACATATTCATCTCTTTTAATTCAGTAATCCTACGTTTGTAATGATAACATTTGGAAATAATTCAAAATATGACAAAGCTATACCCATGTAAAAACTCAGTTTTACATTTTTAAGCCAGTGACATCCTAAATGTCTAACAATGGAGAAGCAGGTAAGTAAACTGTAATACTCCACTTAACCTAATATGATTTAGTCATTTACAATTCTTACAAAAACTATATAGGCTTACAGTGAATGCTTTTAATAAAATTAAGTGCAAATCAAACACAAAAATCTACAAAATGAGACTAATTATATAAATATGAACAAGTATTAAAAGAGTTAGCTATAAACAAATAATTTGTTGGGAAATATTTTGTTACAAGAAATAATACTCAGAAATGTATTTGAGAGTATTATTAGATAGATCCTTTCTTAAACATAACCACATCCCTCTTTAATTATAGAAAAGTGATTTTTTTCTGAAAGTAGCCACTCCAGTACTCTCCAAAAAATGAGAATGAGCCAGGCACGGTAGCTCACACTTACAATCCCAGCACACTGGGAGGCCAAGGCAGGTGGATCACCTGAGGTCAGGAGTTTGAGACCAGCCTGGCCAACATGGCAAAACTCTGTCTCTACTAAAAATACAAAAATTAGCCAGCCATGGCAGGCGCCTGTAATCCCAGCTACCTGGGAAGCTGAGGCAGAAGAATCACTTGAACCTAGGAGGCAGAGGTTGCAGTGAGCCAAGATTGTGCCATGCACTCCAACCTGGGTAACAAGAGCAAAACTCCATCTCAAAGAAAAAAAAATGAGAATGAAATATGTACTTTTTATGTAAGACAACTATCATTTTTCTTTACTACATACTTTCTATTATGTTATTACTTACATTGAGATGGTTTCCAAGGCATCTTCAAAAATGTCCTGGGGGAAACAAAAAATACAATGAGTTTCTCAAGAATTCTAAATGGAGAAGAGAAAGTGAATGCACACAGTGGGAAGGGCGGTCCTGGTGGGAAGGTACAGCAGACAGTAGAATCAATCAACATAATGCTCATGGAATTCTGTTTACAAAAATCAAGCACATGAATTTCAGTGAGGTTTAATTTTTTAAAAAATATAATACTGGTAAAATACTCAGCAAGTGATCAAACTGGGCTAATTTACAGAGACTATGACGTCTTTTATGAAGTTGCCTTTCACTCCTAAATCTCATTCATCCCAATTATAGAGTACAATAAATAACAAGAATTGCCCAATGCAGAGTTTTCTTTCTCCATGGCTAGCCAAGTGAGCATCCTCTGGGCCTTCATTTCACATCTCATTGCATCACCCTCTCAGCTCGTCTCCCTGTCACCAGCCTTTCCCTCAGTTTATTTGGTGCCACACAGAATAGCCCTTTGCTTCATGCCACACTGGCCTGATCACAGCTGCAACAGGAGAGAAACATACACACACACTTGTATGCACTCAGAAGTCCACACACGCACTCCACACTCAGACACAGTGTCTCACACACAATCTCACAGTCACATGCACAAACACACATGCACTCACTCAAAAACTCACATGTACACAACAGCTCCCTCATAGCTGCAAAAATCAAACCTAAGCTCCTCATCCCAGTATCTGGGGGCCACCATAACCCAGCCTACTCTTCCAAGCATCCTTCTCCAATATCCCTACCACTCTCACCATACCCCAAACCCTGGGGATTCCACGAGGGCCACCTCAGTGCTGTCCCTACTCCTGTGCTTGACACCCCCCATTCAATTCTTTACATGGCAACCAGATCATTCTTTTACTTCTTGTCTCCAAATAAGCATACACCATTCCAGTTTTCTAGACCTCTTTGAGAGCTTTCCATTGCACTTAGAAAAATCCCAAACTCATTCTCCCTATCTAGAGAGCCCTACAACAGCCCTGCCAGCCTCTGACCACAACCCCGGCCATCTTCCCCTTACTCACTCCACTCCAGCCACAAGTCTGTCTTTCGGTTCCTCAGACAAGTCAAACATCCCACAGCTCTCTGCACTGTCCCCTTTCTTACAATGTCCTTTGCTCAATTATTCCCATGGCTGACTCCTTCTTCTCATCCTTTGGTTTTCAGCTTAAAAATCTACCCCCTCAAGAAGACCATCTCTGATCACCCTAATTAAAATTACTAGGAATAGCAGTTTACAGTTCCTCATCATCTCATTTGTTTCATTCATAGCACTTATAATCTCTAATGATCTTCCTTGTTTACTTGGTTACCCTCTGTCTTCATCAGAGCAGGCTCTTACACACACACACACACACACACACACCCCCCAAAAAAAACAGGGCTTGGCATCAAGGTTTGCTCAATAAATACTTGTTGCCTCATGAATGAATGAATATGTATGAATGGAACCTGGATTGCCAACGGACTTACCATATCACACCTCATTTAGAGTTATGCACAAAAATGAGGAAAGGGGGCTAGAGATCTTTTCCTTTGTGTGGCCATTAATACCGAACAATGTTTAGACCATACCGGATTTTGCAGTGAGGCAGAAAAAACAGAAGTATAAACACTAAAAAGAAGAACTGGCTTGGCTTGGTGGCTCATGCCTGTAATCCCAGCACTTTGGAAGGCCAAGGCTGGTGGATCACCTGAGGTCAGAAGTTCAAGACCAGCCTGGCCAACATGGTGAAACCCCATTGCTACTAAAAATACAAAAATTAGCCAAGTGTGGTGGTGCATGCCTGTAATCCCA
Source organism: Cheracebus regulus (assembly GCA_963574635.1). Lineage (NCBI taxonomy): Eukaryota > Metazoa > Chordata > Mammalia > Primates > Pitheciidae > Cheracebus > Cheracebus regulus. The sequence goes on along the minus strand of CAUYQU010007179.1, from coordinate 15,005 downwards.
GCTACTTGGGGAGGCTGAGGCACAAGAATCACGTGAACCCAGGAGGTGGAGGTTGCAGTGAGTCAAGCTCACGCCACTGCACTCCATCCTGGATGACAGAGTGAGACTCCATGTCAAAGAAAAAGAACCAACATTGTAAACAGTGGCAGAACTGAGTTTGAATGTGGGACCCTGACCTATATTAAGCTACATAAATATCATACACTGTAAGGAAGGTAAAAAATCAAGGGCTGGCACACAGGTTACCACATGAGTAGTTACAGAGAAGGGAGGAAAATGTGTTCTCCAGTAACCCAAATTTCACTATGAATAAGCCCAGCTCACAGTCCCTCTGGCAGCTCTGCTGACTCCTTCTGCACTTACCTTGAACAATAAAGGGACAGTCCACTCCTAAAAGGCTTCTGCGCCTTCTCCTCCTCACACACCTCAATGTGGATACTAAAGTACTTACTGAGTGAGTTCCACAAAGGATAACCTGGGAAGCCAGCCCTCCGTGTAAAGGAGACAAGACTAATATTTTCATGTCAACAAAAAGTAGTCCCATCCCTCCATCAAAAAAATGAAAAAGAAATAAAGAAAAGAATATCAAGCCAGGTATGGTGGTGTACACCCATAGTCCCAGCTACTCAGGAGGTGGAGGTAAAAGATGGCTTGAGCCCAGGAGTTCAGCCTGGGCAATATAACAAAACCCTGTATCTAATAACATTTTTATTTTAAAGAACCTCAAGAATATCAAAACTCTCCATTTTGTTGAAACAGTAATCACATGGAGAGAGTTCTCTAAATAAAGCATACTTGGTCTACAAAGGCCAGACAAAAGGTAGAAGTTTCTTAATTTTAAAAAGAGGAAAGGTGAAGAGAAAAACTAAAATTTGCTGAGTGCCTATCACATGCCAGGCACCTTATAACCCTAACAAAAGCCGCCTCATTTGTTCCTCCCAACACACAGCAAGTTAATCCAGTTGTAGTTGAATCACCTGCCCATCATGGCACAGCTGGTAACTGAAGAAACTGGGCTTCGATCTCAGGTTTCATTCCAAAGCATTTTATTAATGTTAATAAAAACTATCCAAAACTTGGAAATTAAGACAGTTGGGCAGGATAGGGAGGGGGTGGGAGATGAAGAAGGGGGCATATCCTCTCAATGTCATGTGATAACATTGCTTTACAAGCCTCCTAAGAATGATTTAACTCTCTAGAAGGGTGTACTTGTGTTTAATTTTGCCATCTGCTGTCTGGAGTCCGCACACTGTGAAGTTACATGTTAACTTACATATAACTAACATGTTACATGTTAACTTTTTCACCACTAAAAAACTTACAGGTTTCTTAGTGGTGATAAAAATTACCTCAAAGATGATGATTTTGTTGCTCTGTGAGACAGCAGTTGCCAATCTTTTTGGCACCAGGGACTGGTTTCGTGGAAGATGGTTTTTCCACAGATGGTAGGGGGCAGTGAGGAGATGGTTTCAGGATTCAACTGTTCCACCTCAGATCATCAGGCATTAGATTCTCATAAGGAGTGTGCAAACTAGATCCTTCACATAAGCAGTTCCCAATAGGGTTCACACTCCTATGAGAATCTAATGCCACCGCTGATCTGACAGGAGGTGGAGCTGAGGTGGTAATGCTCGCCCACCCACCAGCCACTCACCTCCTGCTGCACAGCCCAGTTCCTCACAGGCTACAGACCAGCACCAGTCCACAGCCCAGGCACTGGGGACCCCTGCTTCAAGGTATTACTCACCTTTATGCATAGCCTAGCAATTTTAATCTAACGTTGTTCCTTAAACCTATAAATACTAGTTCCTCAAATACTGTTTGGATCAATTTACCATTTCACTGGTTTCCTAATTGGTGAATGAAATAAAATTTTTGAGATGTTCATTTTATATCTTTATGAGAGTTATATTTCCAATTCTGGGAAATTATACTTGGACAATTGATAGCACTAACCACTCCCTCCCTGCAAATACAGGGTCTGCAAATACAATTTCCTGCACCCTTGGGAAAAGTGATGTGGGGTCCACGTGGAGGATGAAAACACCAAAAGGCCGAGACTGCTCATGCCTCTGTTCCCTACCCCTATAGACCAGTGCTTCCTTTTCTTCCTGTCTGTCTAGGACCCCACACTCCACTCAAATTCTATCCCTTTTCTGCTGCTGCCTCAGGGAGCTCCTTTTCCTTGTGTGAGATTCCCATCAGGGCCCTTAGGTTTGGCCCTGGCTGCTATTCCACAGTCTCCCACCTGGCCCTCGGTAGACACACACATATATTCTTCATGCAGCATGACTAGATATTTCCACCAAAGTCTTTTTGCTTCTCCATACTCACCATCAATTTCCCAGTGCTCCTCCAGTACTTCCCTTAGCTCCCCAGTACTGGCAGGCTCACCCTGTGCTCTCCAGTTACAACAGGCACGGTCAGAGGAGCATCCAGATTCCTTTTGAGGTAAGGAAAGTAAGACAGGAGAGCTCACACTGCCGACAAATATAACGTGTTCACAGGAATGTCCTGGCGTTTAGTTCCCTCCTTGAAGGCAGCTGCATTTGCCTGCCCCACTCCCATGCCAGGGGCAGCCTTGAAGTGCTACTATTGTAGGGTCTGGTGTGACAAATGTTTTCATTGAATGACACCTGGCTCCTAATCATACACTGCCTCACACTGCCTCAAAACAGTATCTAACTTTCCTAAGAGCCTATCTTGACTCTCTAGTTGGAGTCAAAGGCCATTCCACTCTTTATGAATCTATTTTCTAGCCCAGGACAGTACTCTGTATTTCATGGACTCTTGGCAAATCATGGTTAGCTAACTGGCTGGCTGAGCACCCTTGTCTTGAGGTGGAAGGTCTTTACTTTGAGCAGTTTCATTTTGCACATTAGAAAACGGGCTCCTCTGTTAGGAGAAAGATTTCCTAAGTGAGCCGACAGATATAAGGCCAGCACCCAGGGCCTGCTCCCTGCTGGGAGATCAGCCTGAAACCTACCTCTGCTTCCAGATCATAGAAACTGCCACTCTGAGCATAGAACTGACACAGAGTGAGGAAAGTTGATGGGTGCTACATCACCTACTAAGGCTTTTCCAAACAGTTTCCATCTTAACTCGTTAACTTTGTCATATTCTGAGTAGCAAAAATGCATGCAAGTACATTTGAGTGACAGAGCAGGTTCTGGAAGTTCATTTAAGAATCTTAATGAGATATTAATGACAAAAGTGTTTACATTATTTTTATCTCTAAAGAGCAAAAAGTAAAGAAGACAAATATGCTATTAACAGTAGTAATTTCAATACTCTGCATTAATTTCCAAAGAGACCAAATAGATTTACAAATTCGTCAGGCCTCCCCATCTGATTTTTAATTCACTTTGTGGTCTGAAAAGGAATATGTAGCAAATATTACTCCAAGAGGAAAAGGAAGTAGGAAGTAACATGACAAAAATTAACACCAGCTACTGTAAATCCACAAAGTTGAATCGCTTCTCTAGAACTCCCTGTTCCTTTCTCCCCTTCCCTCCTTCCCATTTCTCCTCCTGACCCTCAGCCCTGTCCTCTATTTTACCCTCTTTCTCATAGGGATGACTTCACAGGCCTAAGAACAGATGCTACCATGCTCTCATTTAACCACTGCACTTTAACAAAGATGACAAAGTTTGAGAGGGCTTGCAGATTCCTTCCTCCTCAGCTAAGACCACCTGCCCACCCTCACAGAACCAAGCCCTCCTGACTGGAGCTTTCCCACCCAACATTCCATTCCACTAACCAATGAAGCTGTGTGTTTGGGATCACAGACTCAATGCTAGAACTATTGAGAACTCTGGCAAGTCATGAATTCTTTTGGAGCACACCTGGACCATTCCCATGGAGAGAGACATGAAGAGGATGCCCCAACTTCCCCCAGGACTGAGGCAGGGATTAAGAGCCATGGGTATTGGGTTCTAAGGAATACAAACACATGTCTGTAGCATCCATCCCTGTAAATCAAGATGTCCAAAATGAAACCAGACTGACATCAGAAGCATTATCATAGCGACTAACATACCTGGAAGGATTCCTCAAATACTGAATTTCTCTCATAAAGAGCACACTGCTAGTTAAAGGAATCATATGAGAAATGCATAAACCTAAGTCACATTACTCCTTATTAAAACCTGAATAAAGTATTGATTTTTCTAAGTCAGAATTAATTTAAAATATACCTTTGTTATTGTGCAAAAATCATTTAAAAAATATATATGTACCCTGAGCTCATCTGTCAGGAATAATTTTTCATTCTGCTTACATCTATCATTCAATTCTCTGTAATCTATTTGTCAAGCTCAAAAAGTAGCCCATGGCCTTCTATAGCATTTAAACTCTCCAACTAAATCCCAAAGGCTACCAACCAGCTGCATCTTATCTACAGTGGCACATTTTTTTAAATTACATATTGCATGAGAGAGCATCAATATTCTTTGAAGGCAAATGTAAAAATCAGCTTCAGCTCCCCCATAACTGGGTTTGCAGGGGACAAGCACCCCTCATGCCCTCCTTAAAGGATTAGCCTCAAAGCAAGTCCTTTGTGAAACCTTAACTGACCTACAGAACTGTCAATCAAAGGGAAAGAAAGCAAGAGGGGCCCACACAATAGACACATTCACATTCCAAGTCCCCACCTGTAATGACTGTTGTTGGTCCTTGCAGGAAACAAAACACGACCTTATCAAATTTCAAATATCACACTATGGCAATTCTCAAATATGGCGGACCAACACAAAACAGGAAAACAAAAACTAACCCCAAGTTTATCTTCTTAATTTGTCCAAGTTTGTTAAATTCCAGACAAGAATTTTTTTTAGATTTTTTTTTGTACAGACTTAGAAAAAACTGGAGGTTTTCAAACATTTTTTTCAGAAACAGAGATTTAAAAAAAATTAATAATACAACAGTAAAATCATCTGCCAAAACATAAAGTTCATGCTTTAGAAATTTTTAAATATTTATCACTTGAGATTAAAAATAATTTTCCATATTCTCCGGGTGTAGGGTTAATATAGTTCTCTAGTTGCTCTTGTGCCGGGTAAGTGCTCTCATATAATTCCACGGAATTTCTGTGTTCTTTTATTTATTTTTTTTTTTCTGAGACAGAGTCTCACTCTTGTTGCCCAGGCTGGAGTGCAATGGCACGATCTTGGCTCACTGCAACCTCCACCTTCCGAGTTCAAGTGATTCTCCTGCCTCAGCCTGCCGAGTAGCTGGGATTATAGGGATGCACCACCACGCCGGCTAATTTTGTATTTTTAGGACAGTCAGGGTTTTTCCATGTTGGTCAGGCTAGTCTCGAACTCCTGACCTCAGGAGATCTGCCTGCCTCGGCCTCCCAAAGTGGTGGATTACAGGTGTGAGCCACTGCACCTGGCCAGTTCTGTGTCCTTTTGTTTTGCTTTGTTTCTCTAGATGTTAGAATTGATCAAGTAAGGTTCTGTTTTTCAAAGCTTCATTTTTACCAAAAATCACAGATCTAATAGTAGAAACTGGGAATATGGAGCAACAGGAATTTAAAAAGAAAGATTACTTTCTATACATCTGGGAACCACCAGCATCAATATGCCAAGTGCTAGTGAAACTGCAACAAAAGAGTCCTTACTTTAAGGAACTTATGGTCTCCTGGGAGAAGGAGAATAATGATGAAACCACCAAGTAAAGGGACTTTACTTATCAGGAGATAGAGGGAGGGAGGACATGAGGAGCTTGGTGGGGAAGGAATTAGGCAGGGGGAAATGAGTAAGGTAAGGCCCCAAGGCAGAAAAAGAGTTTACTACAGTCATGTTGTCTATAGTTGTAAGAACAATAATGCCCACAGAGCTATTATGGATTAAGGGAGCAGAGGAGAAATGGAAGATGGTCCATCTTCACCATGTTTATAAAGTGCTAGTAATAAAGCAGCCTAAAAGTCATCTACACACAATGCCTTGAAGATCTTTTTTTCTGAAAAAATTTTAAAAGATCTCAGGAATACAGGAGAGTTTTAAATGTCACATTTGTAAGAAACAAATGCTGATATATAAATACCATGAAACCATGACTGACTAAGCAAGGTGCCCTCTGGAAGCAGGTAGTTTGCTGGTATAAAGGGCCCTGTGACTTGACTTCAACTGTTACTATATGTGGAAAAATTTAAGAAATTTAAGAAGTTATTAGTAGGACATCTCACTTTGTCTATAAAGGTCCTTTGGATTTGGCAGCAGGGTTATAATGAACTGGAAGAAAGGAAGGGTTAAGTGCACCTGCCTGGCTCACTGCTCGGTTTATCAAGTTCAGCACAGGAGGGCCAGATGCATCCCGAGTGTGCTTCAGGCCTGCTGTTCACCCATTCTCTCCTCCTTTTTCTTCCCTAGTATCCCTATAGAAAACCCTTTTCCCCTTCCATTCTGGTGTTATCTTCTGTAAATTGGAGAGGCCCATAGTACCTACCCTAGGAAGCTATTGGGAGGACCAAAGAAGATCAGACGGGAAAGTGCCTGGCACAGAGCCAGTGCCCATCAAGGTAGTCATGACTTAACAACATGAGCCCTCCCTCCTCTCACAAGCACAAAACACTCCTGGATGTGTCCACATAGTCACAATATAAAGTCCATGTCATGTGCTCAAGTGTCTAGGAAGCAAGCTTGCCTCTACTTCCTAAGTACTACCCACTATAAATAATTACACGTGTGATTTTAATTAACAGCCTGTGTAGTGGCGGGGAAAGCATCAATTTAGGCTTGGAGGTTAGACCTGTCTGGGACTGAATTCTGGCTCCGCTTCTGACCCTAGGTGAGTCTAGTCCTTTCAATCCTCTATCTCCTGTTGTGTACAATAAAGATTCCAACCGCCTCCTGGGATTGCAAGGATGTGAGACAATGCATGGAACAGGTCCAGCTTAAAACAGGATCAAGAAATAGAACTTCATAGGATATTACATTCTCAGATACGGGACCAATCAGTAGACGTGGGAGACAGGGCTGGGATCCCTAACTGTACTTCCTCAACAACTTTTTTTCACATCAAAGATGCTGAGCTTCTTTTGAATGAGAGAAAAACCCAGTGTGGGAATATTTACAGAAAACAGGTAGTGAAAAATGTGAACTGCTTTTGCCCTCTAGCCTTTCACTCTCAGACCTTTCTTACTCAGTGAGCTGCCCAGCATAGAAAACATAATTTCTGAGCACAGAGCCCAATGTCACACTTCTCCCTGGTGGCACAAAACCCCTAAGTTATGGAATCTCTTCTCACCAAGGAGCAGTTGACCTTGCCCAACACAGTGAGAACTTGGCCAACATGGTGAGACCTTGGCTAACATGGTAAGACCTCGGTCAACACAGTGAGACCTTGGCCAACACAGTGAGACCTTGGCCAACACAGGGAGGCCTTGGCCAACACGGTGAGACCTTGGCCAACACAGTGAGACCTTGGCCAACACAGTGAGACCTTGGCCAACACGGTGAGACCTTAGCCAACACGGTGAGACCTTGCCCCAGCACAAGGAGACCTTGCTTAACACATGGAGACCTTGGCCAACATTGGGAGACTTTGGCCAACACAGTGAGACATTGGCCAACACAGTGAGACTTTGGCCAACACGGTGAGACCTTGGCCAACACGGTGAGACCTTGCCTAACACGGTGAGACCTTGCCTAACACGGGGAGACCTTGGCCAACATGGGGAGACCTTGGCCAACATGTTGAGACCTTGGCCAACATGGTGAGACCTTGGCCAAATATGGGGAGACCTTGACCAACATGAGGAGAGCTTGGCCAACACAGTGAGACCTTAGCCAACACAGGGAGACCTTGGCCAACACGGTGAGACCTTGGCCAACACGGGGAGAGCTTGGCCAACATGGGGAGAGCTTGGCCAACACGGTGAGACCTTGGCCAACACGGTGAGACCTTGGCCAACATGGGGAGACCTTGGCCAACACAGTGAGACCTTAGCCAACACACTTTGCTTCTCAGGGATCCAGCCTCCTCATGAGTAAAGCAAAGAGGTTGGCATAGATACCATCCCTTATTCAAAATCCTAAGTTCTCTAAATTAAAGAAAAATCCTTCCCAAGACAGCTGTTTACCCATCACACATGCTAAAATGTTCATTCATCCACAGAAGGCTGTTGTTCCTTTCAGAGAAGGGCTGCATCCAAATGGAACCCTAAGCTTTTCAAAGTTCAAGCCACATCAGTGAGACTAACTTGATCCTCAATAGCTAGCTAGTGTTAAATGCCAAGCAAAGCAGTTCACACAATGATTATTTGGCATTTCTAACAACCACTAAGCACGGGGAAATCATGAGAATTAAAAAGGAACCACCAGATGTCACTGTCACAAAAAAAATTTGAATTGGATAACACTGGTTTAGTTTCCACTAACACATAGATTAGCAAGCAAAAAAAAATGAAAAGGTTAATTATTGGTTATTTAATTTGTGGGGGGAATATGCCTTTTCTGTATTTCATTATAGAGTTGAGTTGCAGCTTAAGGCAGGGGTTAAGGCCTAAGGTCAGTACTTAAAGAAAAATCATGTATATATAGTCAATGTTAACATTGAACAAATACTTTAAATTGCCATTATCATAGAATCCTCATAGTTCTGGACATAACCCCACAGATAAATAAGTATGTAATAAAGAAAAATATGCACAGCGATGTATGGTATATAATAGAGTGCATATGTAAAATATAACTTTTTTACAATTATGTTACCATTGAAATTTACCATAAATGAACAAATGATTTTACTCCCATGTATGTATTTCTAAGTTACTGCTTTTATGGCTGTAAAATGCACCTTGGAAATCATTTACTATGTCAAGCATATCTGTCCTCTAGTGCCAATCTAATCTACCTAATTTACAGAAAACAGGAATATCTAGAGCTGTTTTTGCAGAGAGCAATTTTATACAAAACAAACAATAACAAACAAAACCAAAAGACTGAGTTTTAACATTTTAATGTTTAATTCTGAAACCATCACTAGTGGAGATATTTTTAAATTAGAAGGATCAGAGCTTTACATAGCTTCTTCCTATAAATAATCATAAGTTCCATCTATTAACACCTAGGCACTATGCTGAATACTTATATGTTTATTACTAATTCACAAATACTCATAAAAAGTGAGCATTTCACCTCTACAATTGCTATTATATTCTGATAATAACAGCAACACTTGATTATAGAGTTGATCACACATTGCTCTAAATCCTTAACATGTGTTAACTCATTTAAGCTTTATAATGACCCTATAAGATAGTACTATCATAATGTCCAAATGAGGAAACTGAGACTCAGAGATTTCATTAACTTATCCATAACTGAGCCTCAATTTTTCATCATCTGTGCAATGGGAATAATACTTCTTAATTTCTAGCATTGTCAGATTTTAACCAACATAATATATTTAATGCACCTAGCACAGTACCGACAAAACAGACACTCAGTAAATCATCTCTACTGTTATTAAAGTGTTTCTACAGTTGAAAAAGTCTCTGGTGTAGCCCAGGGATGAGCAAAAAGCAACCTCTTGCATGATCTTGCTCCACCCTTGAACTATCCAGCTATAACAGAAAATTGGCAGAGTTAGCAGACCCTTACTTGTAGCTCTGCTCCAAAGTAAATGTCTCAAAAAGAGAACACAGAACCTTGTCACTGAATATGAGTGTTTGGAAGAGGCAGTTCCCAAAGAGTAAGGCTTCAAAGGTGATCTCAAACTGAGAAATCCTATAATGTGGGAGGGAGAAGGTAAAAGGACTTGAGCTCAGATGCTTAGAACCACTCTGTCTGGGTTCAAATCCTAGTTCCACCACCCACTAGCTCTGTGACCTTGAGCAAGCTCTTTTCCTTAGGGCCTCAATTTCTCATCTCACTCAGCTGTCCACAGATTAATGTCAGATGTGAAAAGCACTTAGAAAAAGGCATCTAATAGAAAGATTAGTTATTAGCACTATTACTGTGCCTCAAATCTCCTAAAGGTACTGTTGAGTGGCACTACATGTTGCAGCTTGGAAAAGGTTAGGAAGTGGACCAGGCACAATGCTTGGCACTAAGAATCCTAAGTCACCTTCACTGCAGCTGACATGTCCTGATGTCCCCAGATAGATCAGTCTATTACTGTTGGTGTCAGCAAACTACAAACAAGGCCAAATCCCACCTGCCACCTTTTCTTTTCTTTTTTTTAAAATAAAGTTCCTTTTTTTCTTTGAGACAGAGTCTCACTCTGTCACCCAGGCTGGAGTTGAGCGGTGCGATCTTGGCTCACTGCAATCTCTGTCTCCCAACTTCAAGCAATTCTTCTGGCTCAGCCTCCCGAGTACCTGGGACTACAGATGCGTGCCACCACACTGGCTAATTTTTTTGTATTTTTAGTAGAGACAAGGTTTCGCCATGTTGGCCAGGTTGATCTCAAACTCTTGGCCTCAAGTAATCAGCCGCCTCAGCCTCCCAAAGTGCTGAGATTACAGGCATGAGCCACCACGCCCAGCCTATAAAGTTCTACTGAAACACAGCCACTACTCAATCAACTGACATATTGTCTAAGGCTGCTTTCCTGTAACAATCGCAAGCTGAATAGCTGAAACTGAAATCACAGAGTCCTGAAAGCTGAAAATATTTACTCTGTCCCTTTTCAGAAAGTTTGCCAACCTTTGCACAATGGATGAAACTTCAAGTTTCCTTCCCTACCGCAGTGGATGCTTTGAGGACAGAGTGAGAAACCAATGTCAAAAATCTATATATAAAGTTTAAAGGGTTGGCAAATATGAGAATTTATTTAGCCCAAAAAACTCACTGTCTTCAAGATTTAAATTCAAGGGAGAAGTAACACTAAGAACACAGGCTGCAGAGTCCCACCATGAGCTTTTTTATGACTTATCAACTATGTGTGGCCTCAACAGTGATGACAAATACCACCCTTCTGCTTAGCTGACACCACCTAGCAGCCTCTTGGCCCTTGGTATGGTTGCTGCAGCTAGCTGGCGGAACAGGGGCCAGCAGGGGAGTTTGCTAGAAGAGGGTCAGGATGGGCAGTGGGCAACCCTAAAAGTTCATATATGGAGAACTTAGCTTGAGTCTGGTCCTTTAGCAGCCTTTAGAGAGTCGAGGCACTATCCATTCTTGCCAGTCTCATCACAGTGCTTCCCAAAGAGGCTGTTTTGAGTGTTGAAAGGATGAAAAACAATGCAATTATGCCAAACAGTATTGAGTAGAGTAATTTATTTCTTTTTTCTTTCTTTTTCTTCTTTTTGGTTTAAATCATTAGTCACTATTCTGGAAGAGGTATATCCCAGCATCTAGCCCAGATGTCCTTTTCTGCAATAGTTATTTTAACAAAGATTTTTTTTTTAATTTCCTTTTCTCTCTCTTTCTGAACTAAAAAGAACAAAAAACTAACTAACTAAATAAATAAATCCACTGTGTATGGTCTTGGACAAGATAGTTAACTTCTCTAATATTCATATTCATCATCTGTAAAATGGGAGTAACAGTGGCATCAAACTCATGTGGTTGAAGGATCAAATGAGATGTATGCAGGGTTTAACATGATGCCTATCCATAGTAAGTATGCAATAATGTCAGCTCCCGTTAAATTATTACTTTCATTGTGGTTACTGCAGGGAAAGGTTGTGTGTCCAAATACTGGACCACTCATACAGTGCCCTCCCTCTCTCTTGGTATCCATCCTCATAGGTAATTTTGTATTAACAAAGCAGAGATACTGAGCACTTAAAAACGTTCTTTTGGGGCAATCTAAGGAAGAAAAACTTAAGACTTCCACATATTCACTTCTGCTAAGATTAAATTTTCCTACACTCCTACCAACATTCCCCCAACAAGAGCGGGGAAAAAAATTTACCAAGAAGCTAAATGCCTCTCTACGTATTCTTTTTTTCCCCTTTTTGAGAAAGGGTCTTACTCTGTTACTCAGGCTGGAGTGCAGTAGCATGATCTTGGCTCACTGCAACCTCCGCTCCCAGGTTCAAGCAATTCTCCCACTGCAGCTTCCCTGAGTAGTTGGACCTACGGGCACACACCACCAAGCCTGGCTAATTTTTGTATTTTTTCATAGAGACGGGGCTTGACTACGTTGGCCAGGCTGGTCTCAAACTCCTGACCTCAAGTGATCTACTACCTCAGCAGCCCAAAGTGCTAGGATTACAGGCATAAGCCACCACACCCAGACTTATCTACACATTTTATTATGTTTAAAAAATGAACTTTAAATTACACTGTAAGACAAATTAACTAGTTTTACAGTTCAAATAAATTTGATTGTAAATTAATTTGTTCACCAAATTTCTTGGTGAACCAATACTATTCTAAGTAAAATGTTGACATTTGGTTTCAAACAAGAAGCAATTAAATGGCTGGGTGCAGTGGCTCCTGCCTGTAATCCTAGCACTTTGGGAGGCTGAGGTGTGTGGATCACAAGGTTAGATTGAGACCAGCCTGACCAACATGATTAAACCTTGTCTCTACTAAAAATACAAAAATTAGCTGGACATGCTGGCACGTGCCGGTAATCCTAGCTACTTGGGAGGCTGAGGCAAGAGAATTGCTTGAACCAGCAAGTCAGCAGTTGCAGTGAGCTGACATCGTGCCACTGCACTCCAGCCTGGCAACAGAGTGAGACTCCATCTCAAAAAAAAAAAACGGATAGGGATCCAAGATGGCCAAATTGAAACAGCTCTGTAGTGCAGTTCCCAGTGAGAACAACACAGAGGGTGAGTGATCCCTGCATTTCCAAATGAGTTATTACTGCCCACAGACTAGGAGATTCCCAGGCTGAAAAGCACCACGAGTTTCCAGCATGGCTGTTTCAGCCGGCACAGGTCTCGGCACAAAAAATCACACAAATCTGGGCGGCCATTTCAACTGGCACCTGGAATGCCTAGGATACAGAGTCACCCATTTAACTGAAAAAAAGGGGGCTGAAACAAGGAGCCAGGTGATCGGGTTCAGTGGGCCCCACATCCACAAAGACCATCAATCTGTAACGCTCTGGATTGAGAGTTTCACAGCAAGCGCAGCTGGACCTGGGACGGTCCAGCTGTGTGTGGGAAGGGAGTTTGCCATTAGCGAGGTAGTCTACCACTACCGAGGCAGTCCACCACTACTGAGGCAGTCTGCCATTATCAAGGCAGTCCACCATTACAGAGGCAGTCCACCATTACAGAGGGAGACCACCATTACTGAGGCAGTTCTGACTATACCTCTATAAACAAAACTGCAAGGAAGTTCATACATCAGCTGGGCAGAGCCCACGGCAGCTCAGCAACGCCTCTGCTGGCAGACTGTGACTAGGCTGCCTCCTTGCTGGGCAAGGCATCTCTGAAAAAAGGCAGGAGCACATCAGGAACTTATAAATAAAGCCCCACCTTTCCATAACAGAGCACCTGGGAAAAAAGACAGTTATGAGTTCCACTGCAGCAGACTTAAATGTACTTGCCCAGCAGCTCTGAACGGAACAATGGAACTCACAGCTCAGCACTTGAGCTCCTATAAGGGACAGACTGTCTCCTGAAGCAGCTCCCTGACCCCCATATCTCCAAAGAGACACCTCATAAAGGAGAGCTCAGGCTGATATCTGGTGGGTATCCTTCTGGGACGAAGATAAGAAAAGAAGAAACTGGCAGCAACCCTTACTGCTCTGCAGCCCCTGTGGGTTATCCCCAGGCAAGCAGGATCTGGAGTGGACCTCAGCAGTCATACAGCAAAGGGGCCTGACTGTTAGAAGGAAAACTAAAAAACACAAAGAAATAACTTCATCATCAACAAAAAGGACATCTACTCAGAGACCCAATCCAAAAGTCACCAACTACAAAGACCACAGGCAGATAAATCCACAAAGATGAAAAGAAACCAGCGCAAAAAGGATGAAAACACCCAAAACCAGAACACCTCTCCTCCTCCAAGGGATCATAACTCCTCACCAGCAAGAGAACAAAGCTGGATGGAGAAAGAGTCTGATGAATTGACAGAAACAGGCTTCAGAAGGTGGGTAATAACAAACTTCTCTGAGCTAAAAGAACATGTTCTAACCCAATGCAAAGAAACTAAAAACCTTGAAAAAAAGGTCTGACAAAATGCTAATAAGAATAAACAGCTTAGAGAAGAATATAAATGACTTGACAGAGCTGAAAAACATAACACAATAACTTCGCAAAGCATACACAAGTTTCAATAGCCGAATCAACCAAGCAGAAGAAAGGATATCGGAGAAGAGTGAAAAGAAATGAACAAAGCCTACAAGAAATATGGGACTATGTGAAAAGACCTAACTTACGTTTGATAGATGTACCTGAATATGACGGAGAGAATGAATCCAAGCTGGAAAACACTCTCCAGGATATTACCCAGGAAAACTTCCCCAACCTAGCAAGGCAGGCCAATATTCAAGTACAGGAAATACAGAGAATACCACTAAGATATTCCTCAAGAAGAGCAACCCCAAGGCACATAATCATCAGATTCACTAGGGTTGAAATGAAGGAAAAAATGCTAAGGGCAGCCAGAGAGAAAGGTCAGGTTACCCATAAAGGGAAGCCCGTCAGACTCACAGTGGATCTCTCGGCAGAAACCCTACAGCCAGAAGAGAGTGGGGGCCAATATTCAACATCCTTAAAGAAAAGAACTTTCAACCTAGAATTTCATATCCAGCCAAACTAAGCTTCATAAATGAAGGAAAAATAAAATCCTTTATGAACAAGCAATTGTTCAGTGAGAGATTTTGTCACCACCAGGTCTGCCTTACAAGAGCTCCTGAGAAGCACTAAACATGGAAAGGAACAATCGGTACCAGCCACTCCAAAAACAAACAAAATGGTAAAAAGCATCAACACAATGAAGAAACTACATCAACTAATGGGCAAAACAACCAGCTAGCATCAAAATGGCAGGATCAAATTCACACATAACAATATTAACCTTAAATGTAAATGGGCTAAATGCCCCAATCAAAAGACACAGACTGGCAAATTGGATAAAAAGTCAAAA
>CAUYQU010007178.1:0-16256 GCA_963574635.1 Cheracebus regulus | reverse complement strand
TACATTTTTCTCAGTATCACATTACACCTATTTTAAAAGTGACCACATAATTGGAAGTAAATCACTTCTCAGCAATTGCATAGCATTTCACAGGTTTAAATAAAATATTGGTTGGCTGCTTGTTTGTTATTTTCATCCCTTATTCCTTCCTGTCTCCATTGATAAGCACAATTATTGGCATAAAAGAGGTTTATAATACCCATTTTTAGACTGCATTCTAGCCTGGGCAATAAAACAAGAATCTCATTCTCCCTCTTTCTCTTCCTCTGTCTTTCTCTCTTTCATTCTTTTTTTTTCTTTCTTTTTCTCTTTCTTTCTTTCTCCTTTTCTTTTTCTTTCTTTCAAAAAAAAATACATTGGTGTTTTTTTGTAATTTGGATGGATCTTTTACCTACGCATGATTTGGTAATATCATGTATTGGTCAATTGGAAAATATCAAGTCACTAAGTTATTTAGATGTACCCCATATAGGCATATGTTTTTATATATCAAATAATCAGATTTATTAATATCAACACATTCTAAGTGTTGGAAAGCTATCAAGCTCAGGATGGTAGATTAAATTTTTCAGTATGCCATTTTCAACTTAAAAACCCAAATTTTATCATTTGCATCAGCTATTGTTAGTTATTTTTCTTGAGGTGACAAGTTCACTCCTTTTTTCATAAATATTCGTCATGACCACTTCAGAAAGTTTGTCTTCAGTGAATCAGTTAAGTAAAGATGGTGTTTCATGAAAAGAGTAACTAGTTCAGCTCATATCTCAGTCTCATAAGTGCTTTCCTTGAGATAACCAACTCATCTTATTTTAATATGCAGCAGAAATGCTTTATGTATATTTTCCTTCATCATACAGAATATTAAAATTACATACTCAATGATTGTAATTTTAAAAATTAACTAATTTTACAGGTTTATCAAAGATATTGTCAAGTGAAACTGTGTTCTATTTACTATGATTGCATGTCAGTGAAGAATAGAATGACTGCCAGTAAAATTTGTTGCCCCTGCCTTGATTCTTGCTAAAGGAATCAACAGTTTTACCCACCAAGAGTTTCATTGCACCATCAATGGAAAAGGTAAATAGTGTCTTAATATGACATGGAAATAGTTTTGCCCTCACAGACCCCCAGAAAAGGGGCCTGGGAAACACTCACTTTGAGTATCCTTGGTTTTGGGTAGGGGAGGTTATTGTGTACAATAAAGCGATTATACTTGTATGTAAAAAAATTCTTCTTGTATATGTTTCTAAGAGTAGAATTTCTTCCATGTATTAGAATAAGTGGTTTTGTTAAATTGGTTTATTAACAGCTTGGAAAAATTAAATTGCTATTACAGAGAAGAGGATAATTTGTTTTTAATTTTCAAATAAATTAAGTACAATAATGCCTCATAGTGAATTTCTTAATAGTGATCTTGCTCATCGTCATAACTGTGTGCAGATCCTTGGAAACAAATATGGTTTAAGCAGGTGACATACTTCTCTCCACTGTGAAAGCATTAATCATTTCTCTGCTTTTATAGTTCTTCTTTTCGGAGACAGAGTCTTTGTCACCCAGGCTGGAGTACAATGACATGATCTTGGCTCACTGCAACCTCCGCCCCATCTGGGTTCACGTGATTCTGGTGCCTCAGCCTCCCGAAGAGCTGGAATTACAGGCAAACACCACTATGCCTGGCTAATTTTTTTTTTCTCCATTTTTAGTAGAGATGAGGTTTCACCATTTGGGCCAGGCTGTTCTCAAATTCCTGGCCTCAAGTGATTCTTCCGCCTTGGCTTCCCAAAGTGCTGGAATTATAGGCATGAGCCACTGCACCCAGGCAGCTTATAGAGTTCTTTGTATGATTTTTGTGCTATTATAGTTTAATCTCACAAAGTAAGCATATGGGCAAAAATAGCGTAAGTGTGAATGTGTTGGACTTTTCAGTTATTCAGTTAACATAGCACCTAATTCATATGCAAGTATTAAATATTTATCCCTACCTTTGCTTAATAGTCAATATAAAAAATTGCATCTTAAAAAAAAATCATTGTTTTTTACCTAGAGAGCAGAGATGAGATTATTTTATTAGAATTTCTTCTAGGATTTTCTACTGTTTTATTTTCCCCTTAATTTTTTTAGATCAGGTGTTCCGTTTTGGAAGAAAAAGCTACATTTAAGAATGAGGTGGAGCCCTGAAAAAAGGTGCCCTTCTAGGTGTGTTAAGAAAGGTTATATAGATTGATATCAAACACCATGAGTGACAGAAATAGTAAATTCTCATAAAATAACACATAAAGTATAGGCATTAAGCTCTTTTAAGGAGTATCAAGTGATATAATGAAGAAAATGTTGAAACAGTTTTAAATAAGTCTCTTTTTCAATAGTGTACAGTATGAGATTTGTGAAGCCCTTTCCAGAAGCATGTGTGTTTGCTTATGTTTAAAAAATCACTTGAGTGCAAACATTTAAAGACATTTTATAAAACTGGCATGGCATTGAACAGTAACACATAAGAAGCTGATTTCATCTTTGTAACTTAAAAAAGGCAAAATATTTTGTTAGGAAACCCCTCTTAAATGCTCTGCTTGGCTAGCACTTTTTGTGCTTTGTTAGTGATTAGAGTTTAAGTTGTAAATGATATTCATAATTTCTTGTTTCAATGTCATCCTGAACAGATTAAAAAATCTTTGATTGCTGTTGGTAAGGAGCTAGCATTTTATTAATAAAAAACCTTGTGCATAAATTATTTGCAGTAATTATTTAGTGCCCAATATGTGGCATGCTTTGTGCTGAGTGCTGAGGATAAAAGAGGAATAAGGTAAGATCTTTATAGTTTAGCAGTGGAGGATCTCAGTGGGCAGAAAAATGTTATGAGTTCTATAATAGGAATATGTATAGGGGAGCTTGGTTACAGTTCAGCTTAATGGAGAGAGGGTGTGAAATGAAAAGACCGAACATTCTTTGCGAACAACTAACCAGTTGGAATTAGATGTACTCAGATAAGTTAATAATTACAAATAGCCATCATTTATTATCTCTCTAGAACTCTAGAACCAAGGTTATAAAAAATGTATAGTTCTTTATTTTAGAAACATTTATGAAGTATCTATAGAATCTGTAACATGGCTTGTCCTAAGGATGCTGGCATGAATAACGGGCCATCGTTTACTAGGAGAGTCATTGTAATGTGTACATGCCCTAGAGGTAAATGCATAATGGGGCATCTAAGATGGCTGGTGGCTGGTCATGTGAGTAAGACATTTGCGTTAACTACAATGTAAAGAAGGATATTTATGAGTCATAGAGTATTTTATTATGTTTACTTGGCCCCAATATTTCCAAATAAAAAGAAGTCTTTGCTTTTGTGTTACAGGTGTTTCTTATCTTTAAGAAACATGTTTTGGAATCTGCATACTGAAAAATGGCCACAGCTTTCCCACTACCTTTTGCACTCACAATAGATTAAACATGGGCCAAATCTCACTACTCATTAGCTATTGGGTCCCACCACTTAATTATTTACTGGATCTCTGGATCAGTTATGTAACATCTCTAAATCTTACTTTCTTCTATGTAAATTAGAGATAAAAAAAAAAGTAGGCAACTCCTAGTGGTTTTGTGAGCATTTATTGAGATAATCTATGTCAAGTGCTTAGCATGGTGCCTGGCATATGGTAGAAACTTGTTATATGTTAGCTATTATTATTTTCTCTTAAAGTACTTTAATAAACTGCATATCATTTGATCCTCAAAAATAGGATTTTTCTTATTTCACAGGTCAGGTAGAAATCTTGGCATTCTTACAGCGCTCTTCACTACCAACCAAGATAATAGCTTGCTTATTCAAACCAGGAGCTGCTTTTAGTGTTGGTAATGATTTCATAGAGAGTGATGCTATCATTTCTTCATTAAAGTGGGATAATAAACATTTTCTAACCCCCTCACCATGTACAAAGCACTTTGCTAAGTATTTTAGAAATAAGAAACTTGAAACTGGAATCATCCTTGTCCTTAAGAAGCTTACACTTTATTATGATAAGATAAATATTTAAGTAACTATGCAGTAGAATATACTATATAGTTTTGAAAAAAAAAGTATCACTTAGCTTTGTCTTATTTAAGCTTTTTAGATATTCTGAGGGGTAAAAAACACAAGATTGCAGTTGTTAGAAAAGGCCTTTGTTAAAAAGATGTTTTGAGCATTTTCCCCTACTGTTTTCCTTAGTTTTATTTGCAAGCTGGAGCAGGTATTAAAGATGAAGTGTTCTGGTGGGAGCAGTAGCCCAGAGCGCTTGAAGCATCGCTAATTTCAAACCTTGTAATTTAGTTAAATTGAAACATAACTGCATTTAGATGAATGGGCTGCTAGTTTTCCTTCCCAAAGCAAACATGCCAACCTCTCATTACTTCTTGTCTGTGCTACGACTTCTGTGCTATTCAGATCTGCTCGTTTACACATAATTGACATGTAGCAGTGTCACAGATTTTTCATTTTCCAAAAGGAATTTTTAAAAAATTAGGGATGCTTTCCATAGTATGCCATATCAATTATTCTACATTTTGAAGTGAGGATGAAAGAGTGATTCAGAAACTTGGTGTGTCTGTGGAAGGTGGTTTGTACAGTACTTGGCTCATGCTTTTACAGTCCTGGGAGTAAGTGACACAGTAGGTCTGATTACAAATACAGTTTATCTTCATTTGGAATCCATGACTTCTATTAAATTTAATTACTTCCCCCGTGGCTTCTATTAAATTTAATTAATTCCCCCTGCAGCTGGCATGGTAGAGGTGCTGCTGCTAAATGAAGGTGATTGCTAATTGAGGGAGTTTTCTGAAAGAGGTTTTACTCTTTCTCTTGTTTATCTGGAAATCGCTTATCTAGCCAGACATCTTAGAACATTAGTGAGAAGTGCAGGTTGCAGAGATATTGGTGAGTTCATCGCCATTACTTAGAGAACTGTAGATTTTTTTTTTCTTTTTCTCTTGGATCTGATTCTGCAGTTAGCGTGTCTTTTGGTGGGAGGCCAGTGTAGGATTCTAAGTGAAGAAAACTGGCCCAGTCTTAACCTATATAAGATGGAACATGTTAGGCCTATATACACATTCAATTTTCTAGCAACGCTATCACGGTTAATTGTTGTTCAGTTTCAAAAACACAACAAAACAGGCAAAACAATTCAGCATGGTGAGCAGTCTATTACCCATCCAATAGTCATTATTTGGTGGACTCCATCAATGACAGTAAGCAGTCTTATTGTTTATATGGTTTAACTGGCCATACAGCTCTAATGATAATGTAAATATCAGTATACATTCCTAAGGCAAAACTAAAAAACTCAAAACATTTTCAAACATCAAATATATAATTGCCATTGCTTGGCTTCTAAAAGTTTTTCAAATGTTAGGAAGAAAAACGTATACTATAATTAGAACTACATGCATTTAATGCATTTTTATTCTCATCCTTGCACTTATACATATGCAAGGATGAGAATAAGTACTATTATATAGTATTTATATATATACTGTTATATATATAGTATTTATACCATTATATATATAAATTACATGTATCTATATCTATCTATCTATCTATCTATCTAAATAGTAGAGATGGGATCTTACTATTTTGCCCAGCTGGTCTCCAACTCCTGGGCTCAAGCTATCCTCCCACTAAAGTGCTGGGATTACAGGCATGAGCTACTGCACCTGACCCTTTTATTCTATAATAGAAAGGATTTCTCATTTTTTGAGCATCGGTGTGTGCCAGAAATTATATATATATATATAATATATACATATTTATATGTAAGTATATTTATGGTATTGTATATAAAGGTGGAATATATGTGTATTAATTTTCTTAACAGTCTAATGAGGTACTTTTTATACATGAAGAGATGAGACTCAAATTCTTGTCTTTTTCCTTAATAATTTCACCTGCTCATACAGTGGTGCGTGAAAATCCTGGCTTTGGAGGAAGACCTGTTGTTTTTTGAATGGACAATACTCTTTTGGCAACAAGCTCCTTAGGAAGCTACTTCCCTTTTCTTCATAGATTCATTTCTGTTTTTTCTTCTACCTTTCTGGATACTCTTCTTTGCTCAACCTGGGAAGTCATTGTCTCTTACTTATCATCTATAAACTCATTCATTACTCTAAATTTGTTACTCCAGTCTTGACCTCTCTTTGAACCTGTTAAAGAAAACTAGAGCTGAACAGTAGTTAAAGTGATAAAAAAGAGATTTTATTGAGGAATTCTTGCAATAGAGGGAAAGAGAGCTCAGCACATAACCGGGCTTTCTTCCAAATACAGCATGGGCAAGTAGGGATTTATGGCCAAAGAAACAGGGTTGGGGGTCAGTGAATGGAAAATTACTAAGAGGAAATGTCAGAGGAAAGAGGGGATTCTGGTTAGACAGACCGAACAGGATTCTTGCTAAAGGCAAGCCAGGGTGATGGGGCACCACCTTGGGATGGGAGAGGGGGGAATGAGGAATTTGATCAGATATGTAATAGGGTGGAGGATTCTCACTAAACTGATAAGCAGGATTTTGCTAACATTGGGCTATTCAGGTCTGGCACACTTGGGGCCTAGTTGCGAAATGGGCTTAGAAAAGCCTGAATAAAATCTGGTCTTGGAGAGTGACCTGTCAAGCCCCAGAACCTTTCACTCTTTCCTTATCTCCATTTGCTTATTTCCCAGGCATAGCAAATTGAAATCATTACATTCCTTTACAAATCTGTATTTTCTTCCTCCAGTCTTCCCTGCTAGCCTTGACTCAGTTAGTGATTAATATTAGAAACCTGGGAGTCATAATTTCTCCTTCTTTTTCATGCTTCACCTTCAAGTACTAAGCTCTGTTTGGTTTAATATCAGATCTTTCTGGGTTTTTTTTTTGCATTTCACTCCAACCTTACCATTTTAGTCTATGCCACTTAGATGACTATACTTGCTCCCTAATCTAGTTTGTGTTCCCTCAAATTCAGGCTCCACACAGCTTGTATCTTTGGATTATAATTAACATAGTTTTACTTTTTTTTCCCCACTTTGTTCTGTCTCTTTCCTCTCTTCTTTCCTCCTCTATTTTTCTAGTCTCTGCATCTCTTATTCTCTCCTTTTTTTCTTCTCAATTCTCTTTCTCTCCCCTCTTCCCTCATCTCCTTCTTACCTTTCCCTTCTCCAGGTAGCTGGCAGATGGAATCATAAAGACTTGTGTATTTCAGTAAACAGTGGTGCTTATTACTGATTCAGACTGAGCATATTTAAAGACAGTGTACTGATAACCATGTGAAATTCCAAAAAAATTATGTTTTTCAGAGTGACCTCAGTGTTCCTCTCTGCTACCATTTTAAATAATTAATCTTTTCGGTTTTTGTATGTTTTGTTCTTTGTGAAGTGTACTGTGTTATTATGTTATTTTAACTTGCTTTGCAGCTTTATTTTAAAAGGGTAACCAATGACTAAAGCTCTGAACTTTATAGTTCTGGTAAAAAAGCACACATATATTTGCACTTCACCAAGGCTATAAAAATTCAAATTCTTTTTACAATAAATCTTAGTTTTTCATCTCAATTAGCCGTTAAGTTTCCTGAATATTCTTTAACTGATACTCTGTTAATGTACTGGCTATGTTAATTAGAGCCATGAAGATGGAAGAGTCCATCGGTGAATGAATTAGAATTTGTTTCCTTAACCCTTTATATGCCTCTAACTGTCCTCAGTTGTTCTGCTCAGGACATAGTAGAGGCTGCATAGTAGAGATGGTGCTACCATTTTTGCACAAGTTTAATTTGAAGATACTTTTTGTCATGTTTGAGGACACACTTGTATTCTTTGGGAGCTCACCATGGTGTGGGAGAAATGAGGTAGATATTTGGTAGAGTACAAGTATAGAGGGCCAGAAGTAATTAGGTATATTTTATGGGCACTGGTGGCCAATTTTCTATATAGAAGGGCTTATGGGTGGCCATATAGTTGTAGGTGAGAGGGCCATGGACTTGTTTGGAAGCTGCATTTAATAACATGCAAATGTTTACTTATTTAAAATAGAGTTTCCTTGAGGTGAGTATGGGGTCTGGGAGGAGGTTAGAAATTGGACTATAGATCCCTAGTCAATGCTGATTCCACCACCATTGAAGGAAAGGAAGGTGGACAGAGACAAAATAATGAAAGAGGGAGCTGCAAAAGGAGGTAGGCAATGTATTGAAAAATGAGGTAACTATGGTTCCAAGTCTAGAATGATTTAACCTGACAGAATAGAGGGAATTCAGGGAGGAAAGTCTATCTGCTTTACTTCATTCCACAACTGTCGTTTGCATATTAAAACTTTAAACAAATGTACAACTCTGTTCAAAATTTTGTAAAGAACATTATGAAGTATTTTGAAGACATGTCTACCAGTATTCATCGTTACTTGTCTTTTCTGATATTTATTCAAATATGGAGTTAACACCTGAGATCTGACTTTTGATGACTCCTAGGTCGGTCTGGGTTTGGAAGTCTAAGGTCCCTGGAGATTTAGTTTTGCTTGTTATTTACATGTTGGGCTTATTGTTGCTACCGGTGTCTGCTATGGTCTCTTCTGAACTGTTTTTCTAGGCTTTCTTTTCTGATGGCTTCTCTTTAGAATGATAGTACAGACAGTGCGTGCTTTCCTAATCTTTTATTATTACTGCGGTAGTGTCTACCTACCAGCTATCTACCTTTCTTTCATGTGTAAATCATTTTGTATGTATCTTCTTAAATTACTGATCTTGTGATTGAGTCAAGTGAATCTGTCTTGTGAATCTTTTTTTGAGGACTGTGTTAATACTTTATTTAGTTTCATGGAAGACAGATCTGACTCACAAGCTTATGTTTATTAGCCTTTTCCTAGGTTGTCTAGAGAGACTAGCTGGGCAAGGATGAAGAACCTTAATGTAAGGCGGAGAGGACAGGGGCCTGGAGGGCGGGCTCTGGTCCTGGATGTGAAAACCAGTGCTGTTTGCCCATTGTTTTAACGTTCTAATCTTTGGGTTTTGTTAATTAATAAAAGAGCACTTCAAAGACACTTAGACCAGGCTAAACTATTTCTTGGTTACTTTTGCCCAGTAGTATGTTCTCCCCACAACTGCCTAAGGTTTTCATTTCACCTCATGTTTTTCCAAATAGCACTACTTACGGACTAATTTGGGTGATTGAGTCTCCTTAGAAAACATGAAATGCTTTTCAGAGGTCTAAGTGGCTACCCCAAATTCATACTGTTTGTAAGATATGAACCATTTACAGAAAAGGAAATAGAAACCTTTAAGCAGATTTTTAAAAAGAGGGTCATAATCCTTATAACAAAGAAATGCAAATTAAAATGATAAGAAATGTCATTTTTTTCACCTTTAGAGGGTTGCCAAATGTCTAGAAATTTGATGTGGCTCTCTGTTTTGGAAACAGTCATTCTTATATGCTGTTGTTTGGTGTGTAAGTTGGAACATACAATGTAGAGGGTAATTTAGCACCATCCATTAAATACAGATGGGTTTATCTAACAACCTTCCCTGGGGATTTATTCAAAATGTCTGTGTAAGATGTTCATTGCAGTATTTTTTTTTAATAGCAAAAGATTGAAAATCAACTAAATGTCCATCAGCATGGAGCTACTTAAATCAATTGTAGTCCATTTATACAGTGGAATATTCTCCAGCTGTTAAAAAACTTAAAATAATGAAGCAGTTCTTTCTTTATATACTGATATGGAAAGGTCAAGGCATTTCATTAAAGATAAAAAATAAAGGTGTCTGACAGCATGTATAGTGTACTATCTTCTATTAAAAAGGAGAGAAATGATGTATATTTCTACTGGCTTGTATACATACATACCTACATACCTACATACATACATGCATATATACATAGAAATTTAGGATGTAGTCACAAGATACTACTGGCAGCAGTTACTTACAGAATCGGAAAATTTCACTATATTTCATTTGGTATATTAAAACAATTTTTTGAAACATACAAATATATTTTAAAAATTAGATTTAAAAATCATACTTTAGCATGAGTTAATTACATTGTTTCCTTTCTAACACTCATCTGAAATAAGGGGAAAAGAGTTTTGATTGAGAAGGAAAAAGGATCTAAGCAATTACAGAGCACTGAATCCTTAGGTGAGGCAGGCTCTCACCGGTAACCTACCATGAAGACAGCTTAGAACCCTTGAGAGATAAGAAATTAAGTGGCAGAAGCTTTGCAAGAAAATGGAGGTGAAAGGATGCCAAAGGCTATTTTACACCACAGTTGTCTCTGGGTAGATATGGGGATTTGTTCCAGAACCCCTTGCATATACTGAAATCCATGCATACTTATGTCTTGCAATTGGCCCTCTGTATTTGCAGGTTTTGAGTTTCACAAATACTGTATTTTTTTCTCCGGTTTGGTTGAAAAAAAAATCTACATATTTGGACCTGTGCAGTTCAAGCTCGTTGTTCAAAGCTCAAGGGTACTTTGAATATTTTCTACAGCCAACTAACTCAAAGAAAAGGAAAAGAGAGGAGGGGATATTCTTCTTTCTTATCTATTCTTCTGCTTCTAGTGTGAATCAGAATTTAAATCACAATCAGAATGTGAATGTAAAGTAATAGCTTGGAATTAGCACATGGTTGAGGTCCATTACAGACGAAATATATTTAATTATCTACTCTGAGAACCATTCTGATGTTTAGAAGTCTATCTATTTCCAACTGCATTTTCACTTTTAGCAAATGAATTCTCAAACTTTTGAAAAACTAATTAGGGATGGTATATAATTCTCTACAAGGTCACAGATTGTCATTCATTATAATCAGTGGGCTTTTGTCTTTGGTGTTTTGCCTGTTTTCATGACACTTTCTCTTTAGCCCTAAGCAAAGGTTTTATAATTCTTAAGCCATAGCAGAAATCATGAATAAAGCATTTTGAAGGAGATTCTATTATCCGAATCCTACTGTAATTCTTTCATGCTTGCATTAGTTCTATGTACTAAGGATTATTGTTTCAAATTAGATTAGTGGGAATAGTTTTCCATTTTTCTTAATGAATTTATATATATATATATACACACACATATATATATACATATGTATATAATATACATATGTATATATATAGGCCAGACTCTGTTCTTGACTAGGGATTTACTGGTGAATCAAAGTCCCTGCACTCATTGTATTCTTTGTAGTCTTTTAGATACAGGTGTTATCTACTGTGTTCATATCCCCCCGCCTCACCCCGCCACTTTAGTAATTCGTGTGATGCAGGAAAATGTGTGATGCAGGAAGCCCTGCAGAACCTGAACATCCAAAAAGTTGCTTCTCCCTATAGATAAGGGTTCCCCTCCTGGGATACTGTAGTTTCCAATCACCATTTGGATGAACAAATATTCTTTAATAAAATGTGTGTTGCAGGAAGGGAGAGGGAAAATGCATAACTGTTCAATCAGTTTTGCTCCTAAATGTTTGATTCTTGTCTGATAAAGAACTTATGACCATTTACTGGAATCTTGATCTTCTAAGAAAATTTTCCATTTTTAAAAAGCAATTCCTTGATTACTCCAAAGTACTTTCTAAGCAAGTACTTTCTTAGTGTTTCTCTGGTATTATTCCATTACACAATGGAAATAATGGAAATAACCCAAGTTTGGAGTTCTGATTGGAATAGTGATCCATCACTGAATAATTATATGATCATATTTAGGTTCTCTTTTTCCTCTAAACTTTTTTTTCAGTGGGAAAGCAAAACTACTTTCCAGAGTTGATAAAAATATTGGAAGTATCTCTTGTGTTCCAGGAATACTAGGAGATCTGTAAATGCTGACTATTATTTGGTGATTAATTCAGAAGCAGCTGATCAGTAAAAGCTTAAGCAGTGGTACTGTATTTGGCAGTGTGTTCAGATTTCAGTCTTGGAGCCCGAACTCCTTTGTCTTTAGGCTTTTCTCAGCCTAACTTGGCACCTGGGGCAGCCCTAGTTCACTGTTTGTATCTCTTTGTAAGTTGATACTGCATTGCATCTGAGGTGTATAACAGCTCTTTGATTCCATCCCCAAATCAAAAGCGGTAAGATGAAGGCAGATGAAGAGAGGTAGATGTAGTTAGTTGGACAGAAGTAGAGAGATGAATGCTGACTGGCTCTCTCTTTTCCATTTCCTGCCTGTGGCAAGCAGCCAGCTGTTTCCTTAATTCAAAATTCTGTGCGCCCTGGCAGTGATAAAGTAGATTCTTCTTAGAGAATTCCCTGCTGGCGATTGCCATTTCAAAGAAGAAACTTACAGTAGAATTATTATGGTTTAGAGTGTTACTGTGTGTATAAGAGTAGGTAGAGTGAAGAGCCAAGGATTGGCATCCATTCAAAAGTGGCACCAGAATCTTCCTTTCTTTCCTCCTTAGCAGAGGTAGAACAGGCTTCTCTTTCAGAAACGCCTGTGATATTAGGTGGTTTGACCGAGCGAATCATCCCCCGGATAAGCACAGTTGACCTTTGAACAACACGGGCTTGAACTGTGTGGTTCTGCTTATAATATGCGGATATTTGTTCATCCAAATGGTGATTGAAATTACAGTATCCCGGGTGGGAAACCCTTATATATAGGGAGAAGCAACTTTTCGGATGTTCAGGTTCTTTAGTATGCGGGGTTTGATATAGACAGAGGTGCTGGAACTGATCTCTCCTGCCTATGTGAGGGATGAGTGTGTCCCGTTGAACCCTGCCCTTCTGGGAATCGCGAAAGCTTCTGGCTGAATGTGGGAGCTGTTTCAGGTTGCACAAATTCACTCTCCTTATGGCCCATTTGCTATCCTATACCTCATTTGCTATGCTATACACTTGTCAGTCCTGCCTATACTGTTGTTTTGGGTGTGCCTTCATTATTTCTCCGCCTGCTACCCATTTAACTGTGTCTCATTCTATTCTTTCTAGCAAAAACATCTTTATTCTACTCTCTCCTCCTGCTTTGGGTCAGCTTAACTATAACCTAAATAATGGCTAAGGCTTTGGAGTTCACCTTTTTGGTTAAAAAACGTATTTCATTATGTAATTTATTTTTATTTATTGTGGTAATGTCACTGGGAAAGGGTTCTTGTCCCAGACTCCAAGAGTGGGTTTTTGGATCTCTCATGGAAAAGAATTCAGGGCAAGTAGCAGGATATAGTATAGTGAAGTTAAGATAGGTTATTAGAGACTCCTTAGTTACAGAGTAGGGTATCCTTAGAATGCAAGAGGAGGCACACCCCTATTTCATATTGTTGCTTATATTGATAAGTTGCTAAGAATAGCATACTCTTTTATAAAGGTTTGTGATTAGCTTTTGGCAGGCTGTTAGTATTGTTACTTTCTTATGTTACTATTATCTTAAAAGCAGACCTATTCTTAAACTAGGAATGCTTTTTGTTCTTAAAGTACTAGGGTATTTCCATAAGTTCTGTGTTAGTTAACACTATTAACTCAGTCCCTCAACCATAAATATCTTGTGACCAAGAGTGCTGAACCGCCTGGGAATGTAACCCAGCAGATTTGGCTTCTTCCGACTTTATTCAAGCTGGAGTCACTCGGGTTGATGATAGGAATACTTACCCGCCGTAAATTAAAAAACATAAGATTTCCCTCTTAATTTCTAAGTGCACAATACAGTATTGTTAACTATAGGCACAATATTGTACAGCAGATCCCTGGGCCTTATTCATCCTGCATAACTGAAGCTTTATACCCATTGATCAGCAACTCTTGTTTCCCCTTCTCTTCAGACCCTGGCAGCCACCATTTTATTTTCTGTTCCTATGAGTTTGACTAATTTAGATAACTCAAAGCAAAATCCTATCAGTCACAAAAGGACAAATACTACCTGGGTTTTAATCCCCTTACTATCTCGTGATCTTGGCAAGTTACCTGGTACTCATGCCTTTGTTTCCTATAAAATGGGAGGCTAAAATAAAATAATGCATGTGAAGTTCTCAGCATATCATTTTATGAAATAAAAAATCACTCAACAGTGATTGTTAGCTTTTATTATTTAGCTGCCACTGCACCTTTTTATTTAAGTCCCATAATCTCAATTGATGAAATTAGTGTCAGTATATACTCAAAGCATGGAAAATAAAACTTGTTTTAGAGAAAGTAGCTTTACACCAATTTCTAAAGTAAGCAACAATGTCAGAAGTTGTCTTTAGAAACTATATGTCTCTAAATATTCCTCCTCCACAAAACTTTCAAATCTGATTTTCTTTAATTACTAATACATGAAATATATTGTAAAAGTTTCCTTCCTTTGGATTATTTTACTTGTTAGTATAGTTTTAATTGCTAGTATGGTTACTTTATTATTTTCCAATCTTAATACAAAACTTTTGAAATGAAATTTAAACTACCAGTCTATCTTGGGATTTTAAAACAGTGCTTTGGAAAAATGTTGGTTGAGACCCAAAGAGCAACTTACAAATTATAATTTTGGATTAAAGAAAAGGGTTAATATTTTTTCATATCTTTTGTTGCTTTACCTGGGATTCTCACAGACTTTTAAGAGGTATAATTGTTGCATATATATTGTTGTGTGTGTGTGTGTGTGTGTGTCTTTTTTTCTCTTTCTCATTTTGGTCAGTTGACTGAATAATTTGGTCAATTAATTGACTTCTTTAATTAAACTACATCCTGTTATAATGCCAAAATGTTTATTTCTCATGTGATTTGAGAGCTCATTTTTTATTAGAACACTTTTGATGCTAGAAAGCACACCACAGCTTACTTTCATTATAATTTCTGAGTTGGGGCTTTTCTGAAAATTTTTGTCCAGCTTCTCCCAGGGGCCAAACTGTTCCAGTACTAGAGGAGTATAGTCCTTCACAAACAGTCCTGTCTTGCCCCACCCCTTTATTCATCATCTCTTTGTGATTAGTCTCTTAAGAGAAGTCTCTGAATGTTCTTTGGGTTAGCATTTCTCTTTCCAGTAACAGATACGGAACTCCTTTAAAACTATACACCAGAGAGATAGAAAACTATCATTTTCTTTTACTTTCATCAGCTGACCCACATTGTTCTGTGTGATTCTTGGTCTTTGCCCAGCCTCTCCCTGAGTGCTGTAGTAAATTCAGATGATCAATTCCATATCAAGAAAAAAAGTTTCTTTTTTAAACAACAAAAAAGTACATCCATACTATTCATATCATCCTCAAAAATAGTTTAGGGAAAGCTATTTAATTACACATTCATTTGACTTGCAATTTTAGACCCAGTCAGAAGGTCCATTGCAAACTAAGATTTTGAAAATTTTAAAGTTTGAAATTGAATTAAGAAATTGTAGAGATTGCACCACTGCGCTCTAGCCTGGAGACAGAGCAAGACTCCGTATAAAAAAAAAAAAAAAAAAAAAAAGAAATTGTAGAACCTATTTTGGACCATATCCAACATAGGCATTTTCTTGATTTTTGTTATGCAGATAGTAGACTGGAGAGGCTCAAGTGTGAGGAATATTTAAATCAATCTCTTTTTTCCCCTCCCTCGCTCCCTCCTTCCCTCCCTCGCTCCCTCCCTCCCTTTCTCCCTTCCTTCCTTGTTCCATTTTTTCTTCTTTCTCTACTTCTTCTTCTTCTTGAGTTTTGAGACAGGGACTTATCTTTCCCAGTCTGGAGTGTAGTGCTGTGGTTTGGCTCATTGCAACCTTGACTTCCTAGGCCCAAGTGATCCTCCCACTTCAGCCTCTGAGTAGCAGAGACGACAGGCATGTACCACTATGCTCCACATTTTTTTCTTAATTTTTTGTACAGATAGGATCTTGCTATTTTGCCAAGTCTTGTGTTGAATCCCTGGCCTCAAGTGATCCTCCCACCTTGACCTTTCAAAGTGCTGGCATGAGCCACTGTACCCAGCTAAATTCCTTTCCTGAAGTGAAATAATTCTATTTATTCAAGTTTATTCTGGAATGGGCCAGCATAAAATAGATTCCAGTACTTTAATTTTGATGCTTAGTTTTTTTTTTGTATTTTTTTTTTGTATTTTTTTTTTAGGAAAGGAGAAAGAAAGAAAGAAACAGCAAAAGAAAAAAAAAACAGAATGAGAGAAAGAAAGAGGAAGAGAAAGGGAGAGAGAATGGGATTCTTGTTTTATTGCCCAGGCTTGAATGCAGTCTAAAAATGGGTATTAAAAACCTCTTTTATGCCAATAATTGTGCTTAACAATGGAGACAGAAAGGAATAGGGGATGAAAATAACAAATAAGCAGACAACCAATATTTTATTTAAACCTGTGAAATGCTATGCAATTGCTG